>CAMQGK010000245.1:0-94577 GCA_947000775.1 Pterois miles | reverse complement strand
GCCGACTACAACAACGCTGGCAAGCCTGTGCCTTCAGCCCGACTGAGGACAGCCGACTAGAACAACCCTGGCGAGCCTGTGCCATCAGCCCGAACCAGGACCGCCGACTACAACAACGCTGGCGAGCCTGTGCCCTCAGCCCGACTCAGGACCGCCGACTACAACAACGCTGGCGAGCCTGTGCCCTCAGCCCGACCCAGGACCGCCGACTACAACAACGCTGGCGAGCCTGTGCCCTCAGCCCGACCCAGGACCGCCGACTAACACAACGCTGGCGAGCCTGTGCCCTCAGCCCGACCCAGGATTGCCGACTACAACAACGCTGGCGAGCCTGTGCCCTCAGCCCGACCCAGGACCGCCGACTACAACAACGCTGGCGAGCCTGTGCCCTCAGCCCGACCAGGACCGCCAACTACAACAACGCTGGCGAGCCTGTGCCCTCAGCCCGACCCAGGACCGCCAACTACAACAACGCTGGAGAGCCTGTGCCCTCAGCCCGACCCAGGACGACCGACAAACCCAACACTGGCGAGCCTGTGCCCTCAGCCCGACCCAGGACGACCGACACACCCAACGCTGGCGAGCCTGTGCCCTGAGCCTGACCCAGGGCGACGGACAAACCCAACGCAGGCAAGTCTGTTCCCTCAGCCCGACCCAGGACGACCGACTACAACAACGCTGGCGAGCCTGTGCCCTCAGCCCGACCAAGAACGAACGACTACAACAACGCTGGCGAGCCTGTGCCCTCAGCCCGACCCAGGACGACCAACTACAACAACGCTGGCGAGCCTGTGCCCTCAGCCCGACACAGGACCGCCGACTACAACAACGCTGGCGAGCCTGTGCCCTCAGCCCGACCCAAGACCGCCGACTACAACAATGCTGGCAAGCCTGTGCCTTCAGCCCGACTGAGGACAGTCGACTAGAACAACCCTGGCGAGCCTGTGCCATCAGCCCGAACCAGGACCGCCGACTACAACAACGCTGGCGAGCCTGTGCCCTCAGCCCGACTCAGGACCGCCGACTACAACAACGCTGGCGAGCCTGTGCCCTCAGCCCGACCCAGGACCGCCGACTACAACAACGCTGGCGAGCCTGTGCCCTCAGCCCGACCAGGACCGCCAACTACAACAACGCTGGCGAGCCTGTGCCCTCAGCCCGACCCAGGATCGCCGACTACAACAACGCTGGAGAGCCTGTGCCCTCAGCCCGACCCAGGAACGACCGACAAACCCAACACTGGCGAGCCTGTGCCCTCAGCCCGACCCAGGACGACCGACACACCCAACGCTGGCGAGCCTGTGCCCTGAGCCTGACCCAGGGCGACGGACAAACCCAACGCAGGCGAGCCTGTGCCCTCAGCCCGACCCAGGACGACCGACTACAACAGCGCTGGCGAGCCTGTTCCCTCAGCCTGACCAAGAACGACCGACTACAACAACGCTGGCGAGCCTGTGCCTTCAGCCCGACTGAGGACAGTCGACTAGAACAACCCTGGCAAGCCTGTGCCATCAGCCCGAACCAGGACCGCCGACTACAACAACGCTGGCGAGCCTGTGCCCTCAGCCCGACTCATGACCGCCGACTACAACAACGCTGGCGAGCCTGTGCCCTCAGCCCGACCCAGGACCGCCGACTACAACAACGCTGGCGAGCCTGTGCCCTCAGCCCGACTGAGGACAGCCGACTACAACAACCCTGGCGAGCCTGTGCCATCAGCCCGAACCAGGACTGCCGACTACATCAACGCTGGCGAGCCTGTGCCCTCAGCCCGACTCAGGACCGCCGACTACAACAACGCTGGCGAGCCTGTGCCCTCAGCCCGACCCAGGACCGCCGACTACAACAACGCTGGCGAGCCTGTGCCCTCAGCCCGACCCAGGACCGCCGACTACAACAACGCTGGCGAGCCTGTGCCCTCAGCCCGACCAGGACCGCCAACTACAACAACGCTGGCGAGCCTGTGCCCTCAGCCCGACCCAGGATCGCCGACTACAACAACGCTGGAGAGCCTGTGCCCTCAGCCCGACCCAGGACGACCGACAAACCCAACGCTGGCGAGCCTGTGCCCTCAGCCCGACCCAGGACGACCGACACACCCAACGCTGGCGAGCCTGTGCCCTGAGCCTGACCCAGGGCGACGGACAAACCCAACGCAGGCGAGCCTGTGCCCTCAGCCCGACCCAGGACGACCGACTACAACAACGCTGGCGGGCCTGTTCCCTCAGCCTGACCAAGAACGACCGACTACAACAACGCTGGCGAGCCTGTGCCCTCAGCCCGACCCAGGACCGCCGACTACAACAACGCTGGCGAGCCTGTGCCCTCAGCCTGACCCAGGACCGCCGACTAACACAACGCTGGCGAGCCTGTGCCCTCAGCCCGACCCAGGACCGCCGACTACAACAACGCTGGCGAGCCTGTGCCCTCAGCCCGACCCAGGACCGCCAACTACAACAACGCTGGCGAGCCTGTGCTCTCAGCCCGACCCAGGATCGCAGACTACAACAACGCTGCAGAGCCTGTGCCCTCAGCCCGACCCAGGACGACCGACAAACCCAACGCTGGCGAGCCTGTGCCCTCAGCCCGACCCAGGACGACCGACACACCCAACGCTGGCGAGTCTGTGCCCTGAGCCTGACCCAGGGCGACGGACAAACCCAACGCAGGCAAGTCTGTTCCCTCAGCCCGACCCAGGACGACCGACTACAACAACGCTGGCTAGCCTGTGCCCTCAGCCCGACCAAGAACGACCGACTACAACAACGCTGGCGAGCCTGTGCCCTCAGCCCGACCCAGGACGACCAACTACAACAACGCTGGCGAGCCTGTTCCCTCAGCCCGACACAGGACCGCCGACTACAACAACGCTGGCGAGCCTGTGCCCTCAGCCCGACCCAGGACGACCAACTACAACAACGCTGGCGAGCCTGTGCCCTCAGCCCGACCCAGGACCGCCGACTACAACAACGCTGGCGAGCCTGTGCCCTCAGCCCGACCCAGTACAGCCAACTACAACAACGCTGGCGAGCCTGTGCCTTCAGCCCGACTTAGGACAGCCGACTAGAACAACCCTGGCGAGCCTGTGCCATCAGCCCGAACCAGGACTGCCAACTACAACAACGCTGGCGAGCCTGTGCCCTCAGCCCGACCCAGGACCGCCGACTACAACAACGCTGGCGAGCCTGTGCCCTCAGCCCGACCCAGGACCGCCAACTACAACAACGCTGGCGAGCCTGTGCCCTCAGCCCGACCCAGGACCGCCGACTACAACAACGCTGGCGAGCCTGTGCCCTCAGCCTGACCCAGGACCGCCGACTAACACAACGCTGGCGAGCCTGTGCCCTCAGCCCGACCAAGGACCGTCGACTACAACAACGCTGGCGAGCCTGTGCCCTCAGCCCGACCCAGGACCGCCAACTACAACAACGCTGGCGAGCCTGTGCCCTCAGCCCGACCCAGGATCGCAGACTACAACAACGCTGCAGAGCCTGTGCCCTCAGCCCGACCCAGGACGACCGACAAACCCAACGCTGGCGAGCCTGTGCCCTCAGCCCGACCCAGGACGACCGACACACCCAACGCTGGCGAGTCTGTGCCCTGAGCCTGACCCAGGGCGACGGACAAACCCAACGCAGGCAAGTCTGTTCCCTCAGCCCAACCCAGGACGACCGACTACAACAACGCTGGCTAGCCTGTGCCCTCAGCCCGACCAAGAACGACCGACTACAACAACGCTGGCGAGCCTGTGCCCTCAGCCCGACCCAGGACGACCAACTACAACAACGCTGGCGAGCCTGTTCCCTCAGCCCGACACAGGACCGCCGACTACAACAACGCTGGCGAGCCTGTGCCCTCAGCCCGACCCAGGACGACCAACTACAACAACGCTGGCGAGCCTGTGCCCTCAGCCCGACACAGGACCGCCGACTACAACAACGCTGGCGAGCCTGTGCCCTCAGCCCGACCCAAGACCGCCGACTACAACAACGCTGGCAAGCCTGTGCCTTCAGCCCGACTGAGGACAGCCGACTAGAACAACCCTGGCGAGCCAGTGCCATCAGCCCGAACCAGGACCGCCGACTACAACAACGCTGGCGAGCCTGTGCCCTCAGCCCGACTCAGGACCGCCGACTACAACAACGCTGGCGAGCCTGTGCCCTCAGCCCGACCCAGGACCGCCGACTACAACAACGCTGGCGAGCCTGCGCCCTCAGCCCGACCCAGGACCGCCGACTACAACAACGCTGGCGAGCCTGTGCCCTCAGCCCGACCCAGGACCGCCGACTAACACAACGCTGGCGAGCCTGTGCCCTCAGCCCGACCCAGGATTGCCGACTACAACAACGCTGGCTAGCCTGTGCCCTCAGCCCGACCAAGAACGACCGACTACAACAACGCTGGCGAGCCTGTGCCCTCAGCCCGACCCAGGACGACCAACTACAACAACGCTGGCGAGCCTGTGCCCTCAGCCCGACACAGGACCGCCGACTACAACAACGCTGGCGAGCCTGTGCCCTCAGCCCGACCCAAGACCGCCGACTACAACAACGCTGGCAAGCCTGTGCCTTCAGCCCGACTGAGGACAGCCGACTAGAACAACCCTGGCGAGCCAGTGCCATCAGCCCGAACCAGGACCGCCGACTACAACAACGCTGGCGAGCCTGTGCCCTCAGCCCGACTCAGGACCGCCGACTACAACAACGCTGGCGAGCCTGTGCCCTCAGCCCGACCCAGGACCGCCGACTACAACAACGCTGGCGAGCCTGCGCCCTCAGCCCGACCCAGGACCGCCGACTACAACAACGCTGGCGAGCCTGTGCCCTCAGCCCGACCCAGGACCGCCGACTAACACAACGCTGGCGAGCCTGTGCCCTCAGCCCGACCCAGGATTGCCGACTACAACAACGCTGGCGAGCCTGTGCCCTCAGCCCGACCCAGGACCGCCGACTACAACAACGCTGGCGAGCCTGTGCCCTCAGCCCGACCAGGACCGCCAACTACAACAACGCTGGCGAGCCTGTGCCCTCAGCCCGACCCAGGACCGCCAACTACAACAACGCTGGAGAGCCTGTGCCCTCAGCCCGACCCAGGACGACGACAAACCCAACACTGGCGAGCCTGTGCCCTCAGCCCGACCCAGGACGACCGACACACCCAACGCTGGCGAGCCTGTGCCCTGAGCCTGACCCAGGGCGACGGACAAACCCAACGCAGGCAAGTCTGTTCCCTCAGCCCGACCCAGGACGACCGACTACAACAACGCTGGCGAGCCTGTGCCCTCAGCCCGACCAAGAACGACCGACTACAACAACGCTGGCGAGCCTGTGCCCTCAGCCCGACCCAGGACGACCAACTACAACAACGCTGGCGAGCCTGTGCCCTCAGCCCGACACAGGACCGCCGACTACAACAACGCTGGCGAGCCTGTGCCCTCAGCCCGACCCAAGACCGCCGACTACAACAACGCTGGCAAGCCTTTGCCTTCAGCCCGACTGAGGACAGCCGACTAGAACAACCCTGGCGAGCCTGTGCCATCAGCCCGAACCAGGACCGCCGACTACAACAACGCTGGCGAGCCTGTGCCCTCAGCCCGACCCAGGACGACCGACTACAACAGCGCTGGCGAGCCTGTTCCCTCAGCCTGACCAAGAACGACCGACTACAACAACGCTGGCGAGCCTGTGCCTTCAGCCCGACTGAGGACAGCCGACTAGAACAACCCTGGCAAGCCTGTGCCATCAGCCCGAACCAGGACCGCCGACTACAACAACGCTGGCGAGCCTGTGCCCTCAGCCCGACTCAGGACCGCCGACTACAACAACGCTGGCGAGCCTGTGCCCTCAGCCCAACCCAGGACCGCCGACTACAACAACGCTGGCGAGCCTGTGCCCTCAGCCCGACTGAGGACAGCCGACTACAACAACCCTGGCGAGCCTGTGCCATCAGCCCGAACCAGGACTGCCGACTACATCAACGCTGGCGAGCCTGTGCCCTCAGCCCGACTCAGGACCGCCGACTACAACAACGCTGGCGAGCCTGTGCCCTCAGCCCGACCCAGGACCGCCGACTACAACAACGCTGGCGAGCCTGTGCCCTCAGCCCGACCCAGGACCGCCGACTACAACAACGCTGGCGAGCCTGTGCCCTCAGCCCGACCAGGACCGCCAACTACAACAACGCTGGCGAGCCTGTGCCCTCAGCCCGACCCAGGATCGCCGACTACAACAACGCTGGAGAGCCTGTGCCCTCAGCCCGACCCAGGACGACCGACAAACCCAACGCTGGCGAGCCTATGCCCTCAGCCCGACCCAGGACGACCGACACACCCAACGCTGGCGAGCCTGTGCCCTGAGCCTGACCCAGGGCGACGGACAAACCCAACGCAGGCGAGCCTGTGCCCTCAGCCTGACCAAGAACGACCGACTACAACAACGCTGGCGAGCCTGTGCCCTCAGCCCGACCCAGGACCGCCGACTACAACAACGCTGGCGAGCCTGTGCCCTCAGCCCGACCCAGTACCGCCGACTACAACAACGCTGGCGAGCCTGTGCCTTCAGCCCGACTTAGGACAGCCGACTAGAACAACCCTGGCGATCCTGTGCCATCAGCCCGAACTAGGACTGCCGACTACAACAACGCTGGCGAGCCTGTGCCCTCAGCCCGACCCAGGACCGCCGACTACAACAACGCTGGCGAGCCTGTGCCCTCAGCCCGACCCAGGACCGCCGACTACAACAACGCTGGCGAGCCTGTGCCCTCAGCCCGACCCAGGACCGCCGACTACAACAACGCTGGCGAGCCTGTGCCCTCAGCCTGACCCAGGACCGCCGACTAACACAACGCTGGCAAGCCTGTGCCCTCAGCCCGACCCAGGACCGCCGACTACAACAACGCTGGCGAGCCTGTGCCCTCAGCCCGACCCAGGACCGCCAACTACAACAACGCTGGCGAGCCTGTGCCCTCAGCCCGACCCAGGATCGCAGACTACAACAACGCTGCAGAGCCTGTGCCCTCAGCCCGACCCAGGACGACCGACAAACCCAACGCTGGCGAGCCTGTGCCCTCAGCCCGACCCTGGACGACCGGCACACCCAACGCTGGCGAGTCTGTGCCCTGAGCCTGACCCAGGGCGACGGACAAACCCAACGCAGGCAAGCCTGTTCCCTCAGCCCGACCCAGGACGACCGACTACAACAACGCTGGCGAGCCTGTGCCCTCAGCCCGACCAAGAACGACCGACTACAACAACGCTGGCGAGCCTGTGCCCTCAGCCCGACCCAGGATGACCAACTACAACAACGCTGGCGAGCCTGTGCCCTCAGCCCGACTCAGGACCGCCGACTACAACAACGCTGGCGAGCCTGTGCCCTCAGCCCGACCCAGGACCGCCGACTACAACAACGCTGGCGAGCCTGTGCCCTCAGCCCGACCCAGGACCGCCGACTACAACAACGCTGGCGAGCCTGTGCCCTCAGCCCGACCCAGGACCGCCGACTAACACAACGCTGGCGAGCCTGTGCCCTCAGCCCGACCCAGGATTGCCGACTACAACAACGCTGGCGAGCCTGTGCCCTCAGCCCGACCCAGGACCGCCGACTACAACAACGCTGGCGAGCCTGTGCCCTCAGCCCGACCAGGACCGCCAACTACAACAACGCTGGCGAGCCTGTGCCCTCAGCCCGACCCAGGATCGCCGACTACAACAACGCTGGAGAGCCTGTGCCCTCAGCCTGACCCAGGACGACCGACAAACCCAACACTGGCGAGCCTGTGCCCTCAGCCCGACCCAGGACGACCGACTACAACAACGCTGGCGAGCCTGTGCCCTGAGCCTGACCCAGGATCGCCGACTACAACAACGCTGGAGAGCCTGTGCCCTCAGCCCGACCCAGGACGACCGACAAACCCAACACTGGCGAGCCTGTGCCCTCAGCCCGACCCAGGACGACCGACACACCCAACGCTGGTGAGCCTGTGCCCTGAGCCTGACCCAGGGCGACGGACAAACCCAACGCAGGAGAGCCTGTTCCCTCAGCCCGACGCAGGACGACCGACTACAACAACGCTGGCGAGCCTGTGCCCTCAGCCCGACCAAGAACGACCGACTACAACAACGCTGGCGAGCCTGTGCCCTCAGCCCGACCCAGGACGACCAACTACAACAACGCTGGCGAGCCTGTGCCCTCAGCCCGACCCAGGACCGCCGACTACAACGACGCTGGCGAGCCTGTGCCCTCAGCCCGACCCAGTACCGCCGACTACAACAACGCTGGCGAGCCTGTGCCTTCAGCCCGACTTAGGACAGCCGACTAGAACAACCCTGGCGAGCCTGTGCCATCAGCCCGAACCAGGACTGCCAACTACAACAACGCTGGCGAGCCTGTGCCCTCAGCCCGACTCAGGACCGCCGACTACAACAACGCTGGCGAGCCTGTGTCCTCAGCCCGACCCAGGACCGCCGACTACAACAACGCTGGCGAGCCTGTGCCCTCAGCCCGACCCAGGACCACCGACTACAACAACGCTGGCGAGCCTGTGCCCTCAGCCCGACCCAGGACCGCCAACTACAACAACGCTGGCGAGCCTGTGCCCTCAGCCCGACCCAGGATCGCAGACTACAACAACGCTGGCGAGCCTGTGCCCTGAGCCTGACCCAGGGCGACGGACAAACCCAACGCAGGCGAGCCTGTTCCCTCAGCCCGACCCAGGACGACCGACTACAACAACGCTGGCGAGCCTGTGCCCTCAGCCAGACCAAGAACGACCGACTACAACAACGCTGGCGAGCTTGTGCCCTCAGCCCGACCCAGGACGACCAACTACAACAACGCTGGCGAGCCTGTGCCATCAGCCCGACCCAAGACCGCCGACTACAACAACGCTGGTGAGCCTGTGCCTTCAGCCCGACTGAGGACAGCCGACTAGAACAACCCTGGCAAGCCTGTGCCATCAGCCCGAACCAGGACCGCCGACTACAACAACGCTGGCGAGCCTGTGCCCTCAGCCCGACTCAGGACCGCCGACTACAACAACGCTGGCGAGCCTGTGCCCTCAGCCCGACCCAGGACCGCCGACTACAACAACGCTGGCGAGCCTGTGCCCTCAGCCCGACTGAGGACAGCCGACTAGAACAACCCTGGCGAGCCTGTGCCATCAGCCCGAACCAGGACTGCCGACTACATCAACGCTGGCGAGCCTGTGACCTCAGCCCGACTCAGGACCGCCGACTACAACAACGCTAGCGAGCCTGTGCCCTCAGCCCGACCCAGGACCACCGACTACAACAACGCTGGCGAGCCTGTGCCCTCAGCCCGACCCAGGACCGCCGACTACAACAACGCTGGCGAGCCTGTGCCCTCAGCCCGACCAGGACCGCCAACTACAACAACGCTGGCGAGCCTGTGCCCTCAGCCCGACCCAGGATCGCCGACTACAACAACGCTGGAGAGCCTGTGCCCTCAGCCCGACCCAGGACGACCGACAAACCCAACACTGGCGAGCCTGTGCCCTCAGCCCGACCCAGGACGACCGACACACCCAACGCTGGCGAGCCTGTGCCCTGAGCCTGACCCAGGGCGACGGACAAACCCAACGCAGGCGAGCCTGTGCCCTCAGCCCGACCCAGGACGACCGACTACAACAACGCTGGCGAGCCTGTTCCCTCAGCCCGACCCAGTACCGCCGACTACAACAACGCTGGCGAGCCTGTGCCTTCAGCCCGACTTAGGACAGCCGACTAGAACAACCCTGGCGAGCCTGTGCCATCAGCCCGAACTAGGACTGCCGACTACAACAACGCTGGCGAGCCTGTGCCCTCAGCCCGACTCAGGACCGCCGACTAGAACAACGCTGGCGAGCCTGTGCCCTCAGCCCGACCCAGGACCGCCGACTACAACAACGCTGGCGAGCCTGTGCCCTCAGCCCGACCCAGGACCGCCGACTAACACAACGCTGGCGAGCCTGTGCCCTCAGCCCGACCCAGGATTGCCGACTACAACAACGCTGGCGAGCCTGTGCCCTCAGCCCGACCCAGGACCGCCGACTACAACAACGCTGGCGAGCCTGTGCCCTCAGCCCGACTGAGGACAGCCGACTAGAACAACCCTGGCGAGCCTGTGCCATCAGCCCGAACCAGGACTGCCGACTACATCAACGCTGGCGAGCCTGTGACCTCAGCCCGACTCAGGACCGCCGACTACAACAACGCTGGCGAGCCTGTGCCCTCAGCCCGACCCAGGACCACCGACTACAACAACGCTGGCGAGCCTGTGCCCTCAGCCCGACCCAGGACCGCCGACTACAACAACGCTGGCGAGCCTGTGCCCTCAGCCCGACCAGGACCGCCAACTACAACAACGCTGGCGAGCCTGTGCCCTCAGCCCGACCCAGGATCGCCGACTACAACAACGCTGGAGAGCCTGTGCCCTCAGCCCGACCCAGGACGACCGACAAACCCAACACTGGCGAGCCTGTGCCCTCAGCCCGACCCAGGACGACCGACACACCCAACGCTGGCGAGTCTGTGCCCTGAGCCTGACCCAGGGCGACGGACAAACCCAACGCAGGCAAGCCTGTTCCCTCAGCCCGACCCAGGACGACCGACTACAACAACGCTGGCGAGCCTGTGCCCTCAGCCCGACCAAGAACGACCGACTACAACAACGCTGGCGAGCCTGTGCCCTCAGCCCGACCCAGGATGACCAACTACAACAACGCTGGCGAGCCTGTGCCCTCAGCCCGACTCAGGACCGCCGACTACAACAACGCTGGCGAGCCTGTGCCCTCAGCCCGACCCAGGACCGCCGACTACAACAACGCTGGCGAGCCTGTGCCCTCAGCCCGACCCAGGACCGCCGACTACAACAACGCTGGCGAGCCTGTGCCCTCAGCCCGACCCAGGACCGCCGACTAACACAACGCTGGCGAGCCTGTGCCCTCAGCCCGACCCAGGATTGCCGACTACAACAACGCTGGCGAGCCTGTGCCCTCAGCCCGACCCAGGACCGCCGACTACAACAACGCTGGCGAGCCTGTGCCCTCAGCCCGACCAGGACCGCCAACTACAACAACGCTGGCGAGCCTGTGCCCTCAGCCCGACCCAGGATCGCCGACTACAACAACGCTGGAGAGCCTGTGCCCTCAGCCTGACCCAGGACGACCGACAAACCCAACACTGGCGAGCCTGTGCCCTCAGCCCGACCCAGGACGACCGACTACAACAACGCTGGCGAGCCTGTGCCCTGAGCCTGACCCAGGATCGCCGACTACAACAACGCTGGAGAGCCTGTGCCCTCAGCCCGACCCAGGACGACCGACAAACCCAACACTGGCGAGCCTGTGCCCTCAGCCCGACCCAGGACGACCGACACACCCAACGCTGGCGAGCCTGTGCCCTGAGCCTGACCCAGGGCGACGGACAAACCCAACGCAGGAGAGCCTGTTCCCTCAGCCCGACGCAGGACGACCGACTACAACAACGCTGGCGAGCCTGTGCCCTCAGCCCGACCAAGAACGACCGACTACAACAACGCTGGCGAGCCTGTGCCCTCAGCCCGACCCAGGACGACCAACTACAACAACGCTGGCGAGCCTGTGCCCTCAGCCCGACCCAGGACCGCCGACTACAACGACGCTGGCGAGCCTGTGCCCTCAGCCCGACCCAGTACCGCCGACTACAACAACGCTGGCGAGCCTGTGCCTTCAGCCCGACTTAGGACAGCCGACTAGAACAACCCTGGCGAGCCTGTGCCATCAGCCCGAACCAGGACTGCCAACTACAACAACGCTGGCGAGCCTGTGCCCTCAGCCCGACTCAGGACCGCCGACTACAACAACGCTGGCGAGCCTGTGTCCTCAGCCCGACCCAGGACCGCCGACTACAACAACGCTGGCGAGCCTGTGCCCTCAGCCCGACCCAGGACCACCGACTACAACAACGCTGGCGAGCCTGTGCCCTCAGCCCGACCCAGGACCGCCAACTACAACAACGCTGGCGAGCCTGTGCCCTCAGCCCGACCCAGGATCGCAGACTACAACAACGCTGGCGAGCCTGTGCCCTGAGCCTGACCCAGGGCGACGGACAAACCCAACGCAGGCGAGCCTGTTCCCTCAGCCCGACCCAGGACGACCGACTACAACAACGCTGGCGAGCCTGTGCCCTCAGCCAGACCAAGAACGACCGACTACAACAACGCTGGCGAGCTTGTGCCCTCAGCCCGACCCAGGACGACCAACTACAACAACGCTGGCGAGCCTGTGCCATCAGCCCGACCCAAGACCGCCGACTACAACAACGCTGGTGAGCCTGTGCCTTCAGCCCGACTGAGGACAGCCGACTAGAACAACCCTGGCAAGCCTGTGCCATCAGCCCGAACCAGGACCGCCGACTACAACAACGCTGGCGAGCCTGTGCCCTCAGCCCGACTCAGGACCGCCGACTACAACAACGCTGGCGAGCCTGTGCCCTCAGCCCGACCCAGGACCGCCGACTACAACAACGCTGGCGAGCCTGTGCCCTCAGCCCGACTGAGGACAGCCGACTAGAACAACCCTGGCGAGCCTGTGCCATCAGCCCGAACCAGGACTGCCGACTACATCAACGCTGGCGAGCCTGTGACCTCAGCCCGACTCAGGACCGCCGACTACAACAACGCTAGCGAGCCTGTGCCCTCAGCCCGACCCAGGACCACCGACTACAACAACGCTGGCGAGCCTGTGCCCTCAGCCCGACCCAGGACCGCCGACTACAACAACGCTGGCGAGCCTGTGCCCTCAGCCCGACCAGGACCGCCAACTACAACAACGCTGGCGAGCCTGTGCCCTCAGCCCGACCCAGGATCGCCGACTACAACAACGCTGGAGAGCCTGTGCCCTCAGCCCGACCCAGGACGACCGACAAACCCAACACTGGCGAGCCTGTGCCCTCAGCCCGACCCAGGACGACCGACACACCCAACGCTGGCGAGCCTGTGCCCTGAGCCTGACCCAGGGCGACGGACAAACCCAACGCAGGCGAGCCTGTGCCCTCAGCCCGACCCAGGACGACCGACTACAACAACGCTGGCGAGCCTGTTCCCTCAGCCCGACCCAGTACCGCCGACTACAACAACGCTGGCGAGCCTGTGCCTTCAGCCCGACTTAGGACAGCCGACTAGAACAACCCTGGCGAGCCTGTGCCATCAGCCCGAACTAGGACTGCCGACTACAACAACGCTGGCGAGCCTGTGCCCTCAGCCCGACTCAGGACCGCCGACTAGAACAACGCTGGCGAGCCTGTGCCCTCAGCCCGACCCAGGACCGCCGACTACAACAACGCTGGCGAGCCTGTGCCCTCAGCCCGACCCAGGACCGCCGACTAACACAACGCTGGCGAGCCTGTGCCCTCAGCCCGACCCAGGATTGCCGACTACAACAACGCTGGCGAGCCTGTGCCCTCAGCCCGACCCAGGACCGCCGACTACAACAACGCTGGCGAGCCTGTGCCCTCAGCCCGACTGAGGACAGCCGACTAGAACAACCCTGGCGAGCCTGTGCCATCAGCCCGAACCAGGACTGCCGACTACATCAACGCTGGCGAGCCTGTGACCTCAGCCCGACTCAGGACCGCCGACTACAACAACGCTGGCGAGCCTGTGCCCTCAGCCCGACCCAGGACCACCGACTACAACAACGCTGGCGAGCCTGTGCCCTCAGCCCGACCCAGGACCGCCGACTACAACAACGCTGGCGAGCCTGTGCCCTCAGCCCGACCAGGACCGCCAACTACAACAACGCTGGCGAGCCTGTGCCCTCAGCCCGACCCAGGATCGCCGACTACAACAACGCTGGAGAGCCTGTGCCCTCAGCCCGACCCAGGACGACCGACAAACCCAACACTGGCGAGCCTGTGCCCTCAGCCCGACCCAGGACGACCGACACACCCAACGCTGGCGAGCCTGTGCCCTGAGCCTGACCCAGGGCGACGGACAAACCCAACGCAGGAGAGCCTGTTCCCTCAGCCCGACGCAGGACGACCGACTACAACAACGCTGGCGAGCCTGTGACCTCAGCCCGACCAAGAACGACCGACTACAACAACGCTGGCGAGCCTGTGCCCTCAGCCCGACCCAGGACGACCAACTACAACAACGCTGGCGAGCCTGTGCCCTCAGCCCGACCCAGGACCGCCGACTACAACAACGCTGGCGAGCCTGTGCCCTCAGCCCGACCCAGTACCGCCGACTACAACAACGCTGGCGAGCCTGTGCCTTCAGCCCGACTTAGGACAGCCGACTAGAACAACCCTGGCGAGCCTGTGCCATCAGCCCGAACCAGGACTGCCAACTACAACAACGCTGGCGAGCCTGTGCCCTCAGCCCGACTCAGGACCGCCGACTACAACAACGCTGGCGAGCCTGTGTCCTCAGCCCGACCCAGGACCGCCGACTACAACAACGCTGGCGAGCCTGTGCCCTCAGCCCGACCCAGGACCGCCGACTACAACAACGCTGGCGAGCCTGTGCCCTCAGCCCGACCCAGGACCGCAAACTACAACAACGCTGGCGAGCCTTTGCCCTCAGCCCGACCCAGGATCGCAGACTACAACAACGCTGGCGAGCCTGTGCCCTGAGCCTGACCCAGGGCGACGGACAAACCCAACGCAGGCGAGCCTGTTCCCTCAGCCCGACCCAGGACGACCGACTACAACAACGCTGGCGAGCCTGTGCCCTCAGCCCGACCAAGAACGACCGACTACAACAACGCTGGCGAGCTTGTGCCCTCAGCCCGACCCAGGACGACCAACTACAACAACGCTGGCGAGCCTGTGCCCTCAGCCCGACACAGGACCGCCGACTACAACAACGCTGGCGAGCCTGTGCCATCAGCCCGACCCAAGACCGCCGACTACAACAACGCTGGTGAGCCTGTGCCTTCAGCCCGACTGAGGACAGCCGACTAGAACAACCCTGGCAAGCCTGTGCCATCAGCCCGAACCAGGACCGCCGACTACAACAACGCTGGCGAGCCCGTGCCCTCAGCCCGACTCAGGACCGCCGACTACAACAACGCTGGCGAGCCTGTGCCCTCAGCCCGACCCAGGACCGCCGACTACAACAACGCTGGCGAGCCTGTGCCCTCAGCCCGACTGAGGACAGCCGACTAGAACAACCCTGGCGAGCCTGTGCCATCAGCCCGAACCAGGACTGCCGACTACATCAACGCTGGCGAGCCTGTGCCCTCAGCCCGACTCAGGACCGCCGACTACAACAACGCTGGCGAGCCTGTGCCCTCAGCCCGACCCAGGACCACCGACTACAACAACGCTGGCGAGCCTGTGCCCTCAGCCCGACCCAGGACCGCCGACTACAACAACGCTGGCGAGCCTGTGCCCTCAGCCCGACCAGGACCGCCAACTACAACAACGCTGGCGAGCCTGTGCCCTCAGCCCGACCCAGGATCGCCGACTACAACAACGCTGGAGAGCCTGTGCCCTCAGCCCGACCCAGGACGACCGACAAACCCAACACTGGCGAGCCTGTGCCCTCAGCCCGACCCAGGACGACCGACACACCCAACGCTGGCGAGCCTGTGCCCTGAGCCTGACCCAGGGCGACGGACAAACCCAACGCAGGCGAGCCTGTGCCCTCAGCCCGACCCAGGACGACCGACTACAACAACGCTGGCGAGCCTGTTCCCTCAGCCCGACCCAGTACCGCCGACTACAACAACGCTGGCGAGCCTGTGCCTTCAGCCCGACTTAGGACAGCCGACTAGAACAACCCTGGCGAGCCTGTGCCATCAGCCCGAACTAGGACTGCCGACTACAACAACGCTGGCGAGCCTGTGCCCTCAGCCCGACTCAGGACCGCCGACTACAACAACGCTGGCGAGCCTGTGCCCTCAGCCCGACCCAGGACCGCCGACTACAACAACGCTGGCGAGCCTGTGCCCTCAGCCCGACCCAGGACCGCCGACTACTACAACGCTGGCGAGCCTGTGCCCTCAGCACGACCAGGACCGCAAACTACAACAACGCTGGCGAGCCTGTGCCCTCAGCCCGAACCAGGATCGCCGACTACAACAACGCTGGAGAGCCTGTGCCCTCAGCCCGACCCAGGACCGCCAACTACAACAACGCTGGCGAGCCTGTGCCCTCAGCCCGACCCAGGATCGCAGACTACAACAACGCTGCAGAGCCTGTGCCCTCAGCCTGACCCAGGACGACCGACAAACCCAACGCTGGCGAGCCTGTGCCCTCAGCCCGACCCAGGACCGCCGACTAACACAACGCTGGCGAGCCTGTGCCCTCAGCCCGACCCAGGATTGCCGACTACAAAAACGCTGGCGAGCCTGTGCCCTCAGCCCGACCCAGGACCGCCGACTACAACAACGCTGGCGAGCCTGTGCCCTCAGTCCGACCAGGACCGCCAACTACAACAACGCTGGCGAGCCTGTGCCCTCAGCCCGACCCAGGATCGCCGACTACAACAACGCTGGAGAGCCTGTGCCCTCAGCCCGACCCAGGACGACCGACAAACCCAACACTGGCGAGCCTGTGCCCTCAGCCCGACCCAGGACGACCGACACACCCAACGCTGGCGAGCCTGTGCCCTGAGCCTGACCCAGTGCGACGGACAAACCCAACGCAGGCAAGTCTGTTCCCTCAGCCCGACCCAGGACGACCGACTACAACAACGCTGGCGAGCCTGTGCCCTCAGCCCGACCAAGAACGACCGACTACAACAACGCTGGCGAGCCTGTGCCCTCAGCCCGACCCAGGACGACCAACTACAACAACGCTGGCGAGCCTGTGCCCTCAGCCCGACACAGGACCGCCGACTACAACAACGCTGGCGAGCCTGTGCCCTCAGCCCGACCCAAGACCGCCGACTACAACAACGCTGGTAAGCCTGTGCCTTCAGCCCGACTGAGGACAGCCGACTAGAACAACCCTGGCGAGCCTGTGCCATCAACCCGAACCAGGACCGCCGACTAACACAACGCTGGCGAGCCTGTGCCCTCAGCCCGACTCAGGACCGCCGACTACAACAACGCTGGCGAGCCTGTGCCCTCAGCCCGACCCAGGACCGCCGACTACAACAACGCTGGCGAGCCTGTGCCCTCAGCCCGACCCAGGACCGCCGACTACAACAACGCTGGCGAGCCTGTGCCCTCAGCCTGACCCAGGACCGCCGACTAACACAACGCTGGCGAGCCTGTGCCCTCAGCCCGACCCAGGATTGCCGACTACAACAACGCTGGCGAGCCTGTGCCCTCAGCACGACCCAGGACCGCCGACTACAACAACGCTGGCGAGCCTGTGCCCTCAGCCCGACCAGGACCGCCAAATACAACAACGCTGGCGAGCCTGTGCCCTCAGCCCGACCCAGGATCGCCGACTACAACAACGCTGGAGAGCCTGTGCCCTCAGCCAGACCCAGGACGACCGACAAACCCAACACTGGCGAGCCTGTGCCCTCAGCCCGACCCAGGACGACCGACACACCCAACGCTGGCGAGCCTGTGCCCTGAGCCTGACCCAGGGCGACGGACAAACCCAACGCAGGCGAGCCTGTGCCCTCAGCCCGACCCAGGACGACCGACTACAACAGCGCTGGCGAGCCTGTTCCCTCAGCCTGACCAAGAACGACCGACTACAACAACGCTGGCGGGCCTGTGCCTTCAGCCCGACTGAGGACAGCCGACTAGAACAACCCTGGCAAGCCTGTGCCATCAGACCGAACCAGGACCGCCGACTACAACAACGCTGGCGAGCCTGTGCCCTCAGCCCAACCCAGGACCGCCGACTACAACAACGCTGGCGAGCCTGTGCCCTCAGCCCGACTGAGGACAGCCGACTACAACAACCCTGGCGAGCCTGTGCCATCAGCCCGAACCAGGACTGCCGACTACATCAACGCTGGCGAGCCTGTGCCCTCAGCCCGACTCAGGACCGCCGACTACAACAACGCTGGCGAGCCTGTGCCCTCAGCCCGACCCAGGACCGCCGACTACAACAACGCTGGCGAGCCTGTGCCCTCAGCCCGACCCAGGACCGCCGACTACAACAACGCTGGCGAGCCTGTGCCCTCAGCCCGACCAGGACCGCCAACTACAACAACGCTGGCGAGCCTGTGCCCTCAGCCCGACCCAGGATCGCCGACTACAACAACGCTGGAGAGCCTGTGCCCTCAGCCCGACCCAGGACGACCGACAAACCCAACGCTGGCGAGCCTGTGCCCTCAGCCCGACCCAGGACGACCGACACACCCAACGCTGGCGAGCCTGTGCCCTGAGCCTGACCCAGGGCGACGGACAAACCCAACGCAGGAGAGCCTGTTCCCTCAGCCCGACGCAGGACGACCGACTACAACAACGCTGGCGAGCCTGTGACCTCAGCCCGACCAAGAACGACCGACTACAACAACGCTGGCGAGCCTGTGCCCTCAGCCCGACCCAGGACGACCAACTACAACAACGCTGGCGAGCCTGTGCCCTCAGCCCGACCCAGGACCGCCGACTACAACAACGCTGGCGAGCCTGTGCCCTCAGCCCGACCCAGTACCGCCGACTACAACAACGCTGGCGAGCCTGTGCCTTCAGCCCGACTTAGGACAGCCGACTAGAACAACCCTGGCGAGCCTGTGCCATCAGCCTGAACCAGGACTGCCAACTACAACAACGCTGGCGAGCCTGTGCCCTCAGCCCGACTCAGGACCGCCGACTACAACAACGCTGGCGAGCCTGTGTCCTCAGCCCGACCCAGGACCGCCGACTACAACAACGCTGGCGAGCCTGTGCCCTCAGCCCGACCCAGGACCGCCGACTACAACAACGCTGGCGAGCCTGTGCCCTCAGCCCGACCCAGGACCGCCAACTACAACAACGCTGGCGAGCCTTTGCCCTCAGCCCGACCCAGGATCGCAGACTACAACAACGCTGGCGAGCCTGTGCCCTGAGCCTGACCCAGGGCGACGGACAAACCCAACGCAGGCGAGCCTGTTCCCTCAGCCCGACCCAGGACGACCGACTACAACAACGCTGGCGAGCCTGTGCCCTCAGCCCGACCAAGAACGACCGACTACAACAACGCTGGCGAGCTTGTGCCCTCAGCCCGACCCAGGACGACCAACTACAACAACGCTGGCGAGCCTGTGCCCTCAGCCCGACACAGGACCGCCGACTACAACAACGCTGGCGAGCCTGTGCCATCAGCCCGACCCAAGACCGCCGACTACAACAACGCTGGTGAGCCTGTGCCTTCAGCCCGACTGAGGACAGCCGACTAGAACAACCCTGGCAAGCCTGTGCCATCAGCCCGAACCAGGACCGCCGACTACAACAACGCTGGCGAGCCCGTGCCCTCAGCCCGACTCAGGACCGCCGACTACAACAACGCTGGCGAGCCTGTGCCCTCAGCCCGACCCAGGACCGCCGACTACAACAACGCTGGCGAGCCTGTGCCCTCAGCCCGACTGAGGACAGCCGACTAGAACAACCCTGGCGAGGCTGTGCCATCAGCCCGAACCAGGACTGCCGACTACATCAACGCTGGCGAGCCTGTGCTCTCAGCCCGACTCAGGACCGCCGACTACAACAACGCTGGCGAGCCTGTGCCCTCAGCCCGACCCAGGACCACCGACTACAACAACGCTGGCGAGCCTGTGCCCTCAGCCCGACCCAGGACCGCCGACTACAACAACGCTGGCGAGCCTGTGCCCTCAGCCCGACCCAGGACCGCCAACTACAACAACGCTGGCGAGCCTGTGCCCTCAGCCCGACCCAGGATCGCAGACTACAACAACGCTGCAGAGCCTGTGCCCTCAGCCCGACCCAGGACGACCGACAAACCCAACGCTGGCGAGCCTGTGCCCTCAGCCCGACCCTGGACGACCGGCACACCCAACGCTGGCGAGTCTGTGCCCTGAGCCTGACCCAGGGCGACGGACAAACCCAACGCAGGCAAGCCTGTTCCCTCAGCCCGACCCAGGACGACCGACTACAACAACGCTGGCGAGCCTGTGCCCTCAGCCCGACCAACAACGACCGACTACAACAACGCTGGCGAGCCTGTGCCCTCAGCCCGACCCAGGATGACCAACTACAACAACGCTGGCGAGCCTGTGCCCTCAGCCCGACTCAGGACCGCCGACTACAACAACGCTGGCGAGCCTGTGCCCTCAGCCCGACCCAGGACCGCCGACTACAACAACGCTGGCGAGCCTGTGCCCTCAGCCCGACCCAGGACCGCCGACTACAACAACGCTGGCGAGCCTGTGCCCTCAGCCCGACCCAGGACCGCCGACTAACACAACGCTGGCGAGCCTGTGCCCTCAGCCCGACCCAGGATTGCCGACTACAACAACGCTGGCGAGCCTGTGCCCTCAGCCCGACCCAGGACCGCCGACTACAACAACGCTGGCGAGCCTGTGCCCTCAGCCCGACCAGGACCGCCAACTACAACAACGCTGGCGAGCCTGTGCCCTCAGCCCGACCCAGGATCGCCGACTACAACAACGCTGGAGAGCCTGTGCCCTCAGCCCGACCCAGGACGACCGACAAACCCAACACTGGCGAGCCTGTGCCCTCAGCCCGACCCAGGACGACCGACTACAACAACGCTGGCGAGCCTGTGCCCTGAGCCTGACCCAGGATCGCCGACTACAACAACGCTGGAGAGCCTGTGCCCTCAGCCCGACCCAGGACGACCGACAAACCCAACACTGGCGAGCCTGTGCCCTCAGCCCGACCCAGGACGACCGACACACCCAACGCTGGCGAGCCTGTGCCCTGAGCCTGACCCAGGGCGACGGACAAACCCAACGCAGGAGAGCCTGTTCCCTCAGCCCGACGCAGGACGACCGACTACAACAACGCTGGCGAGCCTGTGCCCTCAGCCCGACCAAGAACGACCGACTACAACAACGCTGGCGAGCCTGTGCCCTCAGCCCGACCCAGGACGACCAACTACAACAACGCTGGCGAGCCTGTGCCCTCAGCCCGACCCAGGACCGCCGACTACAACGACGCTGGCGAGCCTGTGCCCTCAGCCCGACCCAGTACCGCCGACTACAACAACGCTGGCGAGCCTGTGCCTTCAGCCCGACTTAGGACAGCCGACTAGAACAACCCTGGCGAGCCTGTGCCATCAGCCCGAACCAGGACTGCCAACTACAACAACGCTGGCGAGCCTGTGCCCTCAGCCCGACTCAGGACCGCCGACTACAACAACGCTGGCGAGCCTGTGTCCTCAGCCCGACCCAGGACCGCCGACTACAACAACGCTGGCGAGCCTGTGCCCTCAGCCCGACCCAGGACCACCGACTACAACAACGCTGGCGAGCCTGTGCCCTCAGCCCGACCCAGGACCGCCAACTACAACAACGCTGGCGAGCCTGTGCCCTCAGCCCGACCCAGGATCGCAGACTACAACAACGCTGGCGAGCCTGTGCCCTGAGCCTGACCCAGGGCGACGGACAAACCCAACGCAGGCGAGCCTGTGCCCTCAGCCCGACCCAGGACGACCGACTACAACAACGCTGGCGAGCCTGTGCCCTCAGCCCGACCAAGAACGACCGACTACAACAACGCTGGCGAGCTTGTGCCCTCAGCCCGACCCAGGACGACCAACTACAACAACGCTGGCGAGCCTGTGCCATCAGCCCGACCCAAGACCGCCGACTACAACAACGCTGGTGAGCCTGTGCCTTCAGCCCGACTGAGGACAGCCGACTAGAACAACCCTGGCAAGCCTGTGCCATCAGCCCGAACCAGGACCGCCGACTACAACAACGCTGGCGAGCCTGTGCCCTCAGCCCGACTCAGGACCGCCGACTACAACAACGCTGGCGAGCCTGTGCCCTCAGCCCGACCCAGGACCGCCGACTACAACAACGCTGGCGAGCCTGTGCCCTCAGCCCGACTGAGGACAGCCGACTAGAACAACCCTGGCGAGCCTGTGCCATCAGCCCGAACCAGGACTGCCGACTACATCAACGCTGGCGAGCCTGTGACCTCAGCCCGACTCAGGACCGCCGACTACAACAACGCTGGCGAGCCTGTGCCCTCAGCCCGACCCAGGACCACCGACTACAACAACGCTGGCGAACCTGTGCCCTCAGCCCGACCCAGGACCGCCGACTACAACAACGCTGGCGAGCCTGTGCCCTCAGCCCGACCAGGACCGCCAACTACAACAACGCTGGCGAGCCTGTGCCCTCAGCCCGACCCAGGATCGCCGACTACAACAACGCTGGAGAGCCTGTGCCCTCAGCCCGACCCAGGACGACCGACAAACCCAACACTGGCGAGCCTGTGCCCTCAGCCCGACCCAGGACGACCGACACACCCAACGCTGGCGAGCCTGTGCCCTGAGCCTGACCCAGGGCGACGGACAAACCCAACGCAGGCGAGCCTGTGCCCTCAGCCCGACCCAGGACGACCGACTACAACAACGCTGGTGAGCCTGTTCCCTCAGCCCGACCCAGTACCGCCGACTACAACAACGCTGGCGAGCCTGTGCCTTCAGCCCGACTTAGGACAGCCGACTAGAACAACCCTGGCGAGCCTGTGCCATCAGCCCGAACTAGGACTGCCGACTACAACAACGCTGGCGAGCCTGTGCCCTCAGCCCGACTCAGGACCGCCGACTACAACAACGCTGGCGAGCCTGTGCCCTCAGCCCGACCCAGGACCGCCGACTACAACAACGCTGGCGAGCCTGTGCCCTCAGCCCGACCCAGGACCGCCGACTAACACAACGCTGGCGAGCCTGTGCCCTCAGCCCGACCCAGGATTGCCGACTACAACAACGCTGGCGAGCCTGTGCCCTCAGCCCGACCCAGGACCGCCGACTACAACAACGCTGGCGAGCCTGTGCCCTCAGCCCGACCAGGACCGCCAACTACAACAACGCTGGCGAGCCTGTGCCCTCAGCCCGACCCAGGATCGCCGACTACAACAACGCTGGAGAGCCTGTGCCCTCAGCCCGACCCAGGACGACCGACAAACCCAACACTGGCGAGCCTGTGCCCTCAGCCCGACCCAGGACGACCGACACACCCAACGCTGGCGAGCCTGTGCCCTGAGCCTGACCCAGGGCGACGGACAAACCCAACGCTGGCGAGCCTGTGACCTCAGCCCGACCAAGAACGACCGACTACAACAACGCTGGCGAGCCTGTGCCCTCAGCCCGACCCAGGACGACCAACTACAACAACGCTGGCGAGCCTGTGCCCTCAGCCCGACCCAGGACCGCCGACTACAACAACGCTGGCGAGCCTGTGCCCTCAGCCCGACCCAGTACCGCCGACTACAACAACGCTGGCGAGCCTGTGCCTTCAGCCCGACTTAGGACAGCCGACTAGAACAACCCTGGCGAGCCTGTGCCATCAGCCCGAACCAGGACTGCCAACTACAACAACGCTGGCGAGCCTGTGCCCTCAGCCCGACTCAGGACCGCCGACTACAACAACGCTGGCGAGCCTGTGTCCTCAGCCCGACCCAGGACCGCCGACTACAACAACGCTGGCGAGCCTGTGCCCTCAGCCCGACCCATGACCGCCGACTACAACAACGCTGGCGAGCCTGTGCCCTCAGCCCGACCCAGGACCGCCAACTACAACAACGCTGGCGAGCCTTTGCCCTCAGCCCGACCCAGGATCGCAGACTACAACAACGCTGGCGAGCCTGTGCCCTGAGCCTGACCCAGGGCGACGGACAAACCCAACGCAGGCGAGCCTGTTCCCTCAGCCCGACCCAGGACGACCGACTACAACAACGCTGGCAAGCCTGTGCCCTCAGCCCGACCAAGAACGACCGACTACAACAACGCTGGCGAGCTTGTGCCCTCAGCCCGACCCAGGACGACCAACTACAACAACGCTGGCGAGCCTGTGCCCTCAGCCCGACACAGGACCGCCGACTACAACAACGCTGGCGAGCCTGTGCCATCAGCCCGACCCAAGACCGCCGACTACAACAACGCTGGTGAGCCTGTGCCTTCAGCCCGACTGAGGACAGCCGACTAGAACAACCCTGGCAAGCCTGTGCCATCAGCCCGAACCAGGACCGCCGACTACAACAACGCTGGCGAGCCCGTGCCCTCAGCCCGACTCAGGACCGCCGACTACAACAACGCTGGCGAGCCTGTGCCCTCAGCCCGACCCAGGACCGCCGACTACAACAACGCTGGCGAGCCTGTGCCCTCAGCCCGACTGAGGACAGCCGACTAGAACAACCCTGGCGAGCCTGTGCCATCAGCCCGAACCAGGACTGCCGACTACATCAACGCTGGCGAGCCTGTGCCCTCAGCCCGACTCAGGACCGCCGACTACAACAACGCTGGCGAGCCTGTGCCCTCAGCCCGACCCAGGACCACCGACTACAACAACGCTGGCGAGCCTGTGCCCTCAGCCCGACCCAGGACCGCCGACTACAACAACGCTGGCGAGCCTGTGCCCTCAGCCCGACCAGGACCGCCAACTACAACAACGCTGGCGAGCCTGTGCCCTCAGCCCGACCCAGGATCGCCGACTACAACAACGCTGGAGAGCCTGTGCCCTCAGCCCGACCCAGGACGACCGACAAACCCAACACTGGCGAGCCTGTGCCCTCAGCCCGACCCAGGACGACCGACACACCCAACGCTGGCGAGCCTGTGCCCTGAGCCTGACCCAGGGCGACGGACAAACCCAACGCAGGCGAGCCTGTGCCCTCAGCCCGACCCAGGACGACCGACTACAACAACGCTGGCGAGCCTGTTCCCTCAGCCCGACCCAGTACCGCCGACTACAACAACGCTGGCGAGCCTGTGCCTTCAGCCCGACTTAGGACAGCCGACTAGAACAACCCTGGCGAGCCTGTGCCATCAGCCCGAACTAGGACTGCCGACTACAACAACGCTGGCGAGCCTGTGCCCTCAGCCCGACTCAGGACCGCCGACTACAACAACGCTGGCGAGCCTGTGCCCTCAGCCCGACCCAGGACCGCCGACTACAACAACGCTGGCGAGCCTGTGCCCTCAGCCCGACCCAGGACCGCCGACTACTACAACGCTGGCGAGCCTGTGCCCTCAGCCCGACCCAGGACCGCCGACTAACACAACGCTGGCGAGCCTGTGCCCTCAGCCCGACCCAGGATTGCCGACTACAACAACGCTGGCGAGCCTGTGCCCTCAGCCCGACCCAGGACCGCCGACTACAACAACGCTGGCGAGCCTGTGCCCTCAGTCCGACCAGGACCGCCAACTACAACAACGCTGGCGAGCCTGTGCCCTCAGCCCGACCCAGGATCGCCGACTAAAACAACGCTGGAGAGCCTGTGCCCTCAGCCCGACCCAGGACGACCGACAAACCCAACACTGGCGAGCCTGTGCCCTCAGCCCGACCCAGGACGACCGACACACCCAACGCTGGCGAGCCTGTGCCCTGAGCCTGACCCAGTGCGACGGACAAACCCAACGCAGGCAAGTCTGTTCCCTCAGCCCGACCCAGGACGACCGACTACAACAACGCTGGCGAGCCTGTGCCCTCAGCCCGACCAAGAACGACCGACTACAACAACGCTGGCGAGCCTGTGCCCTCAGCCCGACCCAGGACGACCAACTACAACAACGCTGGCGAGCCTGTGCCCTCAGCCCGACACAGGACCGCCGACTACAACAACGCTGGCGAGCCTGTGCCCTCAGCCCGACCCAAGACCGCCGACTACAACAACGCTGGTAAGCCTGTGCCTTCAGCCCGACTGAGGACAGCCGACTAGAACAACCCTGGCGAGCCTGTGCCATCAGCCCGAACCAGGACCGCCGACTACAACAACGCTGGCGAGCCTGTGCCCTCAGCCCGACTCAGGACCGCCGACTACAACAACGCTGGCGAGCCTGTGCCCTCAGCCCGACCCAGGACCGCCGACTACAACAACGCTGGCGAGCCTGTGCCCTCAGCCCGACCCAGGACCGCCGACTACAACAACGCTGGCGAGCCTGTGCCCTCAGCCTGACCCAGGACCGCCGACTAACACAACGCTGGCGAGCCTGTGCCCTCAGCCCGACCCAGGATTGCCGACTACAACAACGCTGGCGAGCCTGTGCCCTCAGCACGACCCAGGACCGCCGACTACAACAACGCTGGCGAGCCTGTGCCCTCAGCCCGACCAGGACCGCCAACTACAACAACGCTGGCGAGCCTGTGCCCTCAGCCCGACCCAGGATCGCCGACTACAACAACGCTGGAGAGCCTGTGCCCTCAGCCAGACCCAGGACGACCGACAAACCCAACACTGGCGAGCCTGTGCCCTCAGCCCGACCCAGGACGACCGACACACCCAACGCTGGCGAGCCTGTGCCCTGAGCCTGACCCAGGGCGACGGACAAACCCAACGCAGGCGAGCCTGTGCCCTCAGCCCGACCCAGGACGACCGACTACAACAGCGCTGGCGAGCCTGTTCCCTCAGCCTGACCAAGAACGACCGACTACAACAACGCTGGCGGGCCTGTGCCTTCAGCCCGACTGAGGACAGCCGACTAGAACAACCCTGGCAAGCCTGTGCCATCAGACCGAACCAGGACCGCCGACTACAACAACGCTGGCGAGCCTGTGCCCTCAGCCCGACTCAGGACCGCCGACTACAACAACGCTGGCGAGCCTGTGCCCTCAGCCCAACCCAGGACCGCCGACTACAACAACGCTGGCGAGCCTGTGCCCTCAGCCCGACTGAGGACAGCCGACTACAACAACCCTGGCGAGCCTGTGCCATCAGCCCGAACCAGGACTGCCGACTACATCAACGCTGGCGAGCCTGTGCCCTCAGCCCGACTCAGGACCGCCGACTACAACAACGCTGGCGAGCCTGTGCCCTCAGCCCGACCCAGGACCGCCGACTACAACAACGCTGGCGAGCCTGTGCCCTCAGCCCGACCCAGGACCGCCGACTACAACAACGCTGGCGAGCCTGTGCCCTCAGCCCGACCAGGACCGCCAACTACAACAACGCTGGCGAGCCTGTGCCCTCAGCCCGACCCAGGATCGCCGACTACAACAACGCTGGAGAGCCTGTGCCCTCAGCCCGACCCAGGACGACCGACAAACCCAACGCTGGCGAGCCTGTGCCCTCAGCCCGACCCAGGACGACCGACACACCCAACGCTGGCGAGCCTGTGCCCTGAGCCTGACCCAGGGCGACGGACAAAACCAAAGCAGGAGAGCCTGTTCCCTCAGCCGGACGCAGGACGACCGACTACAACAACGCTGGCGAGCCTGTGACCTCAGCCCGACCAAGAACGACCGACTACAACAACGCTGGCGAGCCTGTGCCCTCAGCCCGACCCAGGACGACCAACTACAACAACGCTGGCGAGCCTGTGCCCTCAGCCCGACCCAGGACCGCCGACTACAACAACGCTGGCGAGCCTGTGCCCTCAGCCCGACCCAGTACCGCCGACTACAACAACGCTGGCGAGCCTGTGCCTTCAGCCCGACTTAGGACAGCCGACTAGAACAACCCTGGCGAGCCTGTGCCATCAGCCTGAACCAGGACTGCCAACTACAACAACGCTGGCGAGCCTGTGCCCTCAGCCCGACTCAGGACCGCCGACTACAACAACGCTGGCGAGCCTGTGTCCTCAGCCCGACCCAGGACCGCCGACTACAACAACGCTGGTGAGCCTGTGCCCTCAGCCCGACCCAGGACCGCCGACTACAACAACGCTGGCGAGCCTGTGCCCTCAGCCCGACCCAGGACCGCCAACTACAACAACGCTGGCGAGCCTTTGCCCTCAGCCCGACCCAGGATCGCAGACTACAACAACGCTGGCGAGCCTGTGCCCTGAGCCTGACCCAGGGCGACGGACAAACCCAACGCAGGCGAGCCTGTTCCCTCAGCCCGACCCAGGACGACCGACTACAACAACGCTGGCGAGCCTGTGCCCTCAGCCCGACCAAGAACGACCGACTACAACAACGCTGGCGAGCTTGTGCCCTCAGCCCGACCCAGGACGACCAACTACAACAACGCTGGCGAGCCTGTGCCCTCAGCCCGACACAGGACCGCCGACTACAACAACGCTGGCGAGCCTGTGCCATCAGCCCGACCCAAGACCGCCGACTACAACAATGCTGGTGAGCCTGTGCCTTCAGCCCGACTGAGGACAGCCGACTAGAACAACCCTGGCAAGCCTGTGCCATCAGCCCGAACCAGGACCGCCGACTACAACAACGCTGGCGAGCCCGTGCCCTCAGCCCGACTCAGGACCGCCGACTACAACAACGCTGGCGAGCCTGTGCCCTCAGCCCGACCCAGGACCGCCGACTACAACAACGCTGGCGAGCCTGTGCCCTCAGCCCGACTGAGGACAGCCGACTAGAACAACCCTGGCGAGGCTGTGCCATCAGCCCAAACCAGGACTGCCGACTACATCAACGCTGGCGAGCCTGTGCTCTCAGCCCGACTCAGGACCGCCGACTACAACAACGCTGGCGAGCCTGTGCCCTCAGCCCGACCCAGGACCACCGACTACAACAACGCTGGCGAGCCTGTGCCCTCAGCCCGACCCAGGACCGCCGACTACAACAACGCTGGCGAGCCTGTGCCCTCAGCCCGACCAGGACCGCCAACTACAACAACGCTGGCGAGCCTGTGCCCTCAGCCCGACCCAGGATCGCCGACTACAACAACGCTGGAGAGCCTGTGCCCTCAGCCCGACCCAGGACGACCGACAAACCCAACACTGGCGAGCCTGTGCCCTCAGCCCGACCCAGGACGACCGACACCCCCAACGCTGGCGAGCCTGTGCCCTGAGCCTGACCCAGGGCGACGGACAAACCCAACGCAGGCGAGCCTGTGCCCTCAGCCCGACCCAGGACGACCGACTACAACAACGCTGGCGAGCCTGTTCCCTCAGCCCGACCCAGTACCGCCGACTACAACAACGCTGGCGAGCCTGTGCCTTCAGCCCGACTTAGGACAGCCGACTAGAACAACCCTGGCGAGCCTGTGCCATCAGCCCGAACTACGACTGCCGACTACAACAACGCTGGCGAGCCTGTGCCCTCAGCCCGACTCAGGACCGCCGACTACAACAACGCTGGCGAGCCTGTGCCCTCAGCCCGACCCAGGACCGCCGACTACAACAACGCTGGCGAGCCTGTGCCCTCAGCCCGACCCAGGACCGCCGACTACTACAACGCTGGCGAGCCTGTGCCCTCAGCACGACCAGGACCGCAAACTACAACAACGCTGGCGAGCCTGTGCCCTCAGCCCGAACCAGGATCGCCGACTACAACAACGCTGGAGAGCCTGTGCCCTCAGCCCGACCCAGGACCGCCAACTACAACAACGCTGGCGAGCCTGTGCCCTCAGCCCGACCCAGGATCGCAGACTACAACAACGCTGCAGAGCCTGTGCCCTCAGCCTGACCCAGGACGACCGACAAACCCAACGCTGGCGAGCCTGTGCCCTCAGCCCGACCCAGGACCGCCGACTAACACAACGCTGGCGAGCCTGTGCCCTCAGCCCGACCCAGGATTGCCGACTACAACAACGCTGGCGAGCCTGTGCCCTCAGCCCGACCCAGGACCGCCGACTACAACAACGCTGGCGAGCCTGTGCCCTCAGTCCGACCAGGACCGCCAACTACAACAACGCTGGCGAGCCTGTGCCCTCAGCCCGACCCAGGATCGCCGACTACAACAACGCTGGAGAGCCTGTGCCCTCAGCCCGACCCAGGACGACCGACAAACCCAACACTGGCGAGCCTGTGCCCTCAGCCCGACCCAGGACGACCGACACACCCAACGCTGGCGAGCCTGTGCCCTGAGCCTGACCCAGGGCGACGGACAAACCCAACGCAGGCAAGTCTGTTCCCTCAGCCCGACCCAGGACGACCGACTACAACAACGCTGGCGAGCCTGTGCCCTCAGCCCGACCAAGAACGACCGACTACAACAACGCTGGCGAGCCTGTGCCCTCAGCCCGACCCAGGACGACCAACTACAACAACGCTGGCGAGCCTGTGCCCTCAGCCCGACACAGGACCGCCGACTACAACAACGCTGGCGAGCCTGTGCCCTCAGCCCGACCCAAGACCGCCGACTACAACAACGCTGGTAAGCCTGTGCCTTCAGCCCGACTGAGGACAGCCGACTAGAACAACCCTGGCGAGCCTGTGCCATCAGCCCGAACCAGGACCGCCGACTACAACAACGCTGGCGAGCCTGTGCCCTCAGCCCGACTCAGGACCGCCGACTACAACAACGCTGGCGAGCCTGTGCCCTCAGCCCGACCCAGGACCGCCGACTACAACAACGCTGGCGAGCCTGTGCCCTCAGCCCGACCCAGGACCGCCGACTACAACAACGCTGGCGAGCCTGTGCCCTCAGCCTGACCCAGGACCGCCGACTAACACAACGCTGGCGAGCCTGTGCCCTCAGCCCGACCCAGGATTGCCGACTACAACAACGCTGGCGAGCCTGTGCCCTCAGCACGACCCAGGACCGCCGACTACAACAACGCTGGCGAGCCTGTGCCCTCAGCCCGACCAGGACCGCCAACTACAACAACGCTGGCGAGCCTGTGCCCTCAGCCCGACCCAGGATCGCCGACTACAACAACGCTGGAGAGCCTGTGCCCTCAGCCCGACCCAGGACGACCGACAAACCCAACACTGGCGAGCCTGTGCCCTCAGCCCGACCCAGGACGACCGACACACCCAACGCTGGCGAGCCTGTGCCCTGAGCCTGACCCAGGGCGACGGACAAACCCAACGCAGGCGAGCCTGTGCCCTCAGCCCGACCCAGGACGACCGACTACAACAGCGCTGGCGAGCCTGTTCCCTCAGCCTGACCAAGAACGACCGACTACAACAACGCTGGCGGGCCTGTGCCTTCAGCCCGACTGAGGACAGCCGACTAGAACAACCCTGGCAAGCCTGTGCCATCAGACCGAACCAGGACCGCCGACTACAACAACGCTGGCGAGCCTGTGCCCTCAGCCCGACTCAGGACCGCCGACTACAACAACGCTGGCGAGCCTGTGCCCTCAGCCCAACCCAGGACCGCCGACTACAACAACGCTGGCGAGCCTGTGCCCTCAGCCCGACTGAGGACAGCCGACTACAACAACCCTGGCGAGCCTGTGCCATCAGCCCGAACCAGGACTGCCGACTACATCAACGCTGGCGAGCCTGTGCCCTCAGCCCGACTCAGGACCGCCGACTACAACAACGCTGGCGAGCCTGTGCCCTCAGCCCGACCCAGGACCGCCGACTACAACAACGCTGGCGAGCCTGTGCCCTCAGCCCGACCCAGGACCGCCGACTACAACAACGCTGGCGAGCCTGTGCCCTCAGCCCGACCAGGACCGCCAACTACAACAACGCTGGCGAGCCTGTGCCCTCAGCCCGACCCAGGATCGCCGACTACAACAACGCTGGAGAGCCTGTGCCCTCAGCCCGACCCAGGACGACCGACAAACCCAACGCTGGCGAGCCTGTGCCCTCAGCCCGACCCAGGACGACCGACACACCCAACGCTGGCGAGCCTGTGCCCTGAGCCTGACCCAGGGCGACGGACAAACCCAGCGCAGGCGAGCCTGTGCCCTCAGCCCGACCCAGGACGACCGACTACAACAACGCTGGCGAGCCTGTTCCCTCAGCCTGACCAAGAACGACCGACTACAACAACGCTGGCGAGCCTGTGCCCTCAGCCCGATCTAGGACCGCCGACTACAACAACGCTGGCGAGCCTGTGCCCTGAGCCCGACCCAGTACCGCCGACTACAACAACGCTGGCGAGCCTGTGCCTTCAGCCCGACTTAGGACAGCCGACTAGAACAACCCTGGCGAGCCTGTGCCATCAGCCCGAACTAGGACTGCCGACTACAACAACGCTGGCGAGCCTGTGCCCTCAGCCCGACCCAGGACGACCGACTACAACAACGCTGGCGAGCCTGTGCCCTCAGCCCGACCAAGAACGACCGACTACAACAACGCTGGCGAGCCTGTGCCCTCAGCCCGACCCAGGATGACCAACTACAACAACGCTGGCGAGCCTGTGCCCTCAGCCCGACACAGGACCGCCGACTACAACAACGCTGGCGAGCCTGTGCCCTCAGCCCGACCCAAGACCGCGGACTACAACAACGCTGGCGAGCCTGTGCCTTCAGCCCGACTGAGGACAGCCGACTAGAACAACCCTGGCGAGCCTGTGCCATCAGCCCGAACCAGGACCGCCGACTACAACAACGCTGGCGAGCCTGTGCCCTCAGCCCGACTCAGGACCGCCGACTACAACAACGCTGGCGAGCCTGTGCCCTCAGACCGACCCAGGACCGCCGACTACAACAACGCTGGCGAGCCTGTGCCCTCAGCCCGACCCAGGACCGCCGACTAACACAACGCTGGCGAGCCTGTGCCCTCAGCCCGACCCAGGATTGCCGACTACAACAACGCTGGCGAGCCTGTGCCCTCAGCCCGACCCAGGACCGCCGACTACAACAACGCTGGCGAGCCTGTGCCCTCAGCCCGACCAGGACCGCCAACTACAACAACGCTGGCGAGCCTGTGCCCTCAGCCCGACCCAGGATCGCCGACTACAACAACGCTGGAGAGCCTGTGCCCTCAGCCCGACCCAGGACGACCGACAAACCCAACACTGGCGAGCCTGTGCCCTCAGTCCGACCCAGGACGACCGACACACCCAACGCTGGCGAGCCTGTGCCCTGAGCCTGACCCAGGGCGACGGACAAACCCAACGCAGGCGAGCCTGTGCCCTCAGCCCGACCCAGGATGACCGACTACAACAGCGCTGGCGAGCCTGTTCCCTCAGCCTGACCAAGAACGACCGACTACAACAACGCTGGTGAGCCTGTGCCCTCAGCCCGACCCAGGACCGCCGACTATAACAACGCTGGCGAGCCTGTGCCCTCAGCCCGACCCAGTACCGCCGACTACAACAACGCTGGCGAGCCTGTGCCTTCAGCCCGACTTAGGACAGCCGACTAGAACAACCCTGGCGAGCCTGTGCAATCAGCCCGAACCAGGACTGCCAACTACAACAACGCTGGCGAGCCTGTGCCGTCAGCCCGACTCAGGACCGCCGACTACAACAACGCTGGCGAGCCTGTGCCCTCAGCCCGACCCAGGACCGCCGACTACAACAACGCTGGCGAGCCTGTGCCCTCAACCCGACCCAGGACCGCCAACTACAACAACGCTGGCGAGCCTGTGCCCTCAGCCCGACCCAGGACCGCCGACTACAACAACGCTGCAGAGCCTGTGCCCTCAGCTCGACCCAGGACGACCGACAAACCCAACGCTGGGGAGCCTGTGCCCTCAGCCCGACCCAGGACGACCGACACACCCAACGCTGGCGAGTCTGTGCCCTGAGCCTGACCCAGGGCGACGGACAAACCCAACGCAGGCAAGCCTGTTCCCTCAGCCCGACCCAGGACGACCGACTACAACAACGCTGGCGAGCCTGTGCCCTCAGCCCGACCAAGAACGACCGACTACAACAACGCTGGCGAGCCTGTGCCCTCAGCCCGACCCAGGACGACCAACTACAACAACGCTGGCGAGCCTGTGCCCTCAGCCCGACACAGGACCGCCGACTACAACAACGCTGGCGAGCCTGTGCCCTCAGCCCGACCCAGGACCGCCGACTACAACAACGCTGGCGAGCCTGTGCCTTCAGCCCGACTGAGGACAGCCGACTAGAACAACCCTGGCGAGCCTGTGCCATCAGCCCGAACCAGGACCGCCGACTACAACAACGCTGGCGAGCCTGTGCCCTCAGTCCGACTCAGGACCGCCGACTACAACAATGCTGGCGAGCCTGTGCCCTCAGCCCGACCCAGGACCGCCGACTACAACAACGCTGGCGAGCCTGTGCCCTCAGACCGACCCAGGACGACCAACTACAACAACGCTGGCGAGCCTGTGCCTTCAGCCCGACTGAGGACAGCCGACTAGAACAACCCTGGCGAGCCTGTGCCATCAGCCCGAACCAGGACCGCCGACTACAACAACGCTGGCGAGCCTGTGCCCTCAGCCCGACTCACGACCGCCGACTACAACAACACTGGCGAGCCTGTGCCCTCAGCCCGACCCAGAACAGCCGACTAGAACAACCCTGGCGAGCCTGTGCCATCAGCCCGAACCAGGACTGCCAACTACAACAACGCTGGCGAGCCTGTGCCCTCAGCCCGACTCAGGACCGCCGACTACAACAACGCTGGCGAGCCTGTGCCCTCAGCCCGACCCAGGACCGCCGACTACAACAACGCTGGCGAGCCTGTGCCCTCAGCCCGACCCAGGACCGCCGACTACAACAACGCTGGCGATCCTGTGCCCTCAGCCTGACACAGGACCGCCGACTAACACAACGCTGGCGAGCCTGTGCCCTCAGCCCGACCCAGGACCGCCGACTACAACAACGCTGGCGAGCCTGTGCCCTCAGCCCAACCCAGGACCGCCAACTACAACAACGCTGGCGAGCCTGTGCCCTCAGCCCGACCCAGGATCGCAGACTACAACAACGCTGCAGAGCCTGTGCCCTCAGCCCGACCCAGGACGACCGACAAACCCAACGCTGGCGAGCCTGTGCCCTCAGCCCGACCCAGGACGACCGACACACCCAACGCTGGCGAGCCTGTGCCCTGAGCCTGACCCAGGGCGACGGACAAACCCAACGCAGGCAAGCCTGTTCCCTCAGCCCGACCAAGAACGACCGACTACAACAACGCTGGCGAGCCTGTGCCTTCTGCCCGACTGAGGACAGCCGACTAGAACAACCCTGGCAAGCCTGTGCCATCAGCCCGAACCAGGAACGCCGACTACAACAACGCTGGCGAGCCTGTGCCCTCAGCCCGACTCAGGACCGCCGACTACAACAACGCTGGCGAGCCTGTGCCCTCAGACCGACCCAGGACCGCCGACTACAACAACGCTGGCGAGCCTGTGCCCTCAGCCCGACCCAGGATCGCAGACTACAACAACGCTGCAGAGCCTGTGCCCTCAGCCCGACCCAGGACGACCGACACACCCAACGCTGGCGAGCCTGTGCCCTGAGCCTGACCCAGGGCGACGGACAAACCCAACGCAGGCGAGCCTGTGCCCTCAGCCCGACCCAGGACGACCGACTACAACAGCGCTGGCGAGACTGTTCCCTCAGCCTGACCAAGAACGACCGACTACAACAACGCTGGCGAGCCTGTGCCTTCAGCCCGACTGAGGACAGCCGACTAGAACAACCCTGGCAAGCCTGTGCCATCAGCCCGAACCAGGAACGCCGACTACAACAACGCTGGCGAGCCTGTGCCCTCAGCCCGACTCAGGACCGCCGACTACAACAACGCTGGCGAGCCTGTGCCCTCAGCCCAACCCAGGACCGCCGACTACAACAACGCTGGCGAGCCTGTGCCCTCAGCCCGACTGAGGACAGCCGACTAGAACAACCCTGGCGAGCCTGTGCCAACAGCCCGAACCAGGACCGCCGACTACAACAACGCTGGCGAGCCTGTGCCCTCAGCCCGACCCAGGACCGCCGACTACAACAACGCTGGCGAGCCTGTGCCCTCAGCCCGACCAGGACCGCCAACTACAACAACGCTGGGAAGCCTGTGCCCTCAGCCCGACCCAGGATCGCCGACTACAACAACGCTGGAGAGCCTGTGCCCTCAGCCCGACCCAGGACGACCGACAAACCCAACACTGGCGAGCCTGTGCCCTCAGCCCGACCCAGGACGACCGACACACCCAACGCTGGCGAGCCTGTGCCCTGAGCCTGACCCAGGGCGACGGACAAACCCAACGCAGGCGAGCCTGTGCCCTCAGCCCGACCCAGGACGACCGACTACAACAACGCTGGCCAGCCTGTTCCCTCAGCCTGACCAAGAACGACCGACTACAACAACGCTGGCGAGCCTGTGCCCTCAGCCCGACCCAGGACCGCCGACTACAACAACGCTGGCGAGCCTGTGCCCTCAGCCTGACCCAGTACTGCCGACTACAACAACGCTGACGAGCCTGTGCCTTCAGCCCGACTTAGGACAGCCGACTAGAACAACCCTGGCGAGCCTGTGCCATCAGCCCGAACTAGGACTGCCGACTACAACAACGCTGGCGAGCCTGTGCCCTCAGCCCGACCCAGGACCGCCGACTACAACAACGCTGGCGAGCCTGTGCCCTCAGCCCAACCCAGGACCGCCAACTACAACAACGCTGGCGAGCCTGTGCCCTCAGCCCGACCCAGGACCGCCGACTACAACAACGCTGGCGAGCCTGTGCCCTCAGCCTGACCCAGGACCGCCGACTAACACAACGCTGGCAAGCCTGTGCCCTCAGCCCGACCCAGGACCGCCGACTACAACAACGCTGGCGAGCCTGTGCCCTCAGCCCGACCCAGGACCGCCAACTACAACAACGCTGGCGAGCCTGTGCCCTCAGCCCGACCCAGGATCGCAGACTACAACAACGCTGCAGAGCCTGTGGCCTCAGCCCGACCCATGACGACCGACAAACCCAACGCTGGCGAGCCTGTGCCCTCAGCCCGACCCAGGACGACCGACACACCCAACGCTGGCGAGTCTGTGCCCTGAGCCTGACCCAGGGCGACGGACAAACCCAACGCAGGCAAGCCTGTTCCCTCAGCCCGACCCAGTACCGCCGACTACAACAACGCTGGCGAGCCTGTGCCTTCAGCCCGACTTAGGACAGCCGACTAGAACAACCCTGGCGAGCCTGTGCAATCAGCCCGAACCAGGACTGCCAACTACAACAACGCTGGCGAGCCTGTGCCGTCAGCCCGACTCAGGACCGCCGACTACAACAACGCTGGCGAGCCTGTGCCCTCAGCCCGACCCAGGACCGCCGACTACAACAACGCTGGCGAGCCTGTGCCCTCAACCCGACCCAGGACCGCCAACTACAACAACGCTGGCGAGCCTGTGCCCTCAGCCCGACACAGGACCGCCGACTACAACAACGCTGCAGAGCCTGTGCCCTCAGCCCGACCCAGGAAGACCGACAAACCCAACGCTGGCGAGCCTGTGCCCTCAGCCCGACCCAGGACGACCGACACACCCAACGCTGGCGAGTCTGTGCCCTGAGCCTGACCCAGGGCGACGGACAAACCCAACGCAGGCAAGCCTGTTCCCTCAGCCCGACCCAGGACGACCGACTACAACAACGCTGGCGAGCCTGTGCCCTCAGCCCGACCAAGAACGACCGACTACAACAACGCTGGCGAGCCTGTGCCCTCAGCCCGACCCAGGACGACCAACTACAACAACGCTGGCGAGCCTGTGCCCTCAGCCCGACACAGGACCGCCGACTACAACAACGCTGGCGAGCCTGTGCCCTCAGCCCGACCCAAGACCGCCGACTACAACAACGCTGGCGAGCCTGTGCCTTCAGCCCGACTGAGGACAGCCGACTAGAACAACCCTGGCGAGCCTGTGCCATCAGCCCGAACCAGGACCGCCGGCTACAACAACGCTGGCGAGCCTGTGCCCTCAGTCCGACTCAGGACCGCCGACTACAACAACGCTGGCGAGCCTGTGCCCTCAGCCCGACCCAGGACCGCCGACTACAACAACGCTGGCGAGCCTGTGCCCACAGACCGACCCAGGACGACCAACTACAACAACGCTGGCGAGCCTGTGCCTTCAGCCCGACTGAGGACAGCCGACTAGAACAACCCTGGCGAGCCTGTGCCATCAGCCCGAACCAGGACCGCCGACTACAACAACGCTGGCGAGCCTGTGCCCTCAGCCCGACTCACGACCGCCGACTACAACAACACTGGCGAGCCTGTGCCCTCAGCCCGACCCAGAACAGCCGACTAGAACAACCCTGGCGAGCCTGTGCCATCAGCCCGAACCAGGACTGCCAACTACAACAACGCTGGCGAGCCTGTGCCCTCAGCCCGACTCAGGACCGCCGACTACAACAACGCTGGCGAGCCTGTGCCCTCAGCCCGACCCAGGACCGCCGACTACAACAACGCTGGCGAGCCTGTGCCCTCAGCCCGACCCAGGACCGCCGACTACAACAACGCTGGCGATCCTGTGCCCTCAGCCTGACACAGGACCGCCGACTAACACAACGCTGGCAAGCCTGTGCCCTCAGCCCGACCCAGGACCGCCGACTACAACAACGCTGGCGAGCCTGTGCCCTCAGCCCGACCCAGGACCGCCGACTACAACAACGCTGGCGAGCCTGTGCCCTCAGCCCGACCCAGGATCGCAGACTACAACAACGCTGCAGAGCCTGTGCCCTCAGCCCGACCCAGGACGACCGACAAACCCAACGCTGGCGAGCCTGTGCCCTCAGCCCGACCCAGGACGACCGACACACCCAACGCTGGCGAGCCTGTGCCCTGAGCCTGACCCAGGGCGACGGACAAACCCAACGCAGGCGAGCCTGTGCCCTCAGCCCGACCCAGGACGACCGACTACAACAGCGCTGGCGAGCCTGTTCCCTCAGCCTGACCAAGAACGACCGACTACAACAACGCTGGCGAGCCTGTGCCTTCAGCCCGACTGAGGACAGCCGACTAGAACAACCCTGGCAAGCCTGTGCCATCAGCCCGAACCAGGAACGCCGACTACAACAACGCTGGCGAGCCTGTGCCCTCAGCCCGACTCAGGACCGCCGACTACAACAACGCTGGCGAGCCTGTGCCCTCAGCCCAACCCAGGACCGCCGACTACAACAACGCTGGCGAGCCTGTGCCCTCAGCCCGACTGAGGACAGCCGACTAGAACAACCCTGGCGAGCCTGTGCCAACAGCCCGAACCAGGACTGCCGACTACATCAACGCTGGCGAGCCTGTGCCCTCAGCCCGACTCAGGACCGCCGACTACAACAACGCTGGCGAGCCTGTGCCCTCAGCCCGACCCAGGACCGCCGACTACAACAACGCTGGCGAGCCTGTGCCCTCAGCCCGACCCAGGACCGCCGACTACAACAACGCTGGCGAGCCTGTGCCCTCAGCCCGACCAGGACCGCCAACTACAACAACGCTGGCGAGCCTGTGCCCTCAGCCCGACCCAGGATCGCCGACTACAACAACGCTGGAGAGCCTGTGCCCTCAGCCCGACCCAGGACGACCGACAAACCCAACACTGGCGAGCCTGTGCCCTCAGCCCGACCCAGGACGACCGACACACCCAACGCTGGCGAGCCTGTGCCCTGAGCCTGACCCAGGGCGACGGACAAACCCAACGCAGGCGAGCCTGTGCCCTCAGCCCGACCCAGGACGACCGACTACAACAACGCTGGCCAGCCTGTTCCCTCAGCCTGACCAAGAACGACCGACTACAACAACGCTGGCGAGCCTGTGCCCTCAGCCCGACCCAGGACCGCCGACTACAACAACGCTGGCGAGCCTGTGCCCTCAGCCTGACCCAGTACTGCCGACTACAACAACGCTGGCGAGCCTGTGCCTTCAGCCCGACTTAGGACAGCCGACTAGAACAACCCTGGCGAGCCTGTGCCATCAGCCCGAACTAGGACTGCCGACTACAACAACGCTGGCGAGCCTGTGCCCTCAGCCCGACCCAGGACCGCCGACTACAACAACGCTGGCGAGCCTGTGCCCTCAGCCCAACCCAGGACCGCCAACTACAACAACGCTGGCGAGCCTGTGCCCTCAGCCCGACCCAGGACCGCCGACTACAACAACGCTGGCGAGCCTGTGCCCTCAGCCTGACCCAGGACCGCCGACTAACACAACACTGGCAAGCCTGTTCCCTCAGCCCGACCCAGGACCGCCGACTACAACAACGCTGGCGAGCCTGTGCCCTCAGCCCGACCCAGGACCGCCAACTACAACAACGCTGGCGAGCCTGTGCCCTTAGCCCGACCCAGGATCGCAGACTACAACAACGCTGCAGAGCCTGTGCCCTCAGCCCGACCCATGACGACCGACAAACCCAACGCTGGCGAGCCTGTGCCCTCAGCCCGACCCAGGACGACCGACACACCCAACGCTGGCGAGTCTGTGCCCTGAGCCTGACCCAGGGCGACGGACAAACCCAACGCAGGCAAGCCTGTTCCCTCAGCCCGACTCAGGACGACCGACTACAACAACGCTGGCGAGCCTGTGCCCTCAGCCCGACCAAGAACGACCGACTACAACAACGCTGGCGAGCCTGTGCCCTCAGCCCGACCCAGGACCGCCGACTACAACAACGCTGGCGAGCCTGTGTCCTCAGCCCGACACAGGACCGCCGACTACAACAACGCTGGCGAGCCTGTGCCCTCAGCCCGACCCAGGACCGCCGACTACAACAACGCTGGCGAGCCTGTGCCCTCAGCCTGACCCAGGACCGCCGACTAACACAACGCTGGCGAGCCTGTGCCCTCAGCCCGACCCAGGACCGCCGACTACAACAACGCTGGCGAGCCTGTGCCCTCAGCCCGACCCAGGACCGCCAACTACAACAACGCTGGCGAGCCTGTGCCCTCAGCCCGACCCAGGATCGCAGACTACAACAACGCTGCAGAGCCTGTGCCCTCAGCCCGACCCAGGACGACCGACAAACCCAACGCTGGCGAGCCTGTGCCCTCAGCCCGACCCAGGACGACCGACACACCCAACGCTGGCGAGTCTGTGCCCTGAGCCTGACCCAGGGCGACGGACAAACCCAACGCAGGCAAGCCTGTTCCCTCAGCCCGACCCAGGACGACCGACTACAACAACGCTGGCGAGCCTGTGCCCTCAGCCCGACCAAGAACGACCGACTACAACAACGCTGGCGAGCCTGTGCCCTCAGCCCGACCCAGGACGACAAACTACAACAACGCTGGCGAGCCTGTGCCCTCAGCCCGACACAGGACCGCCGACTACAACAACGCTGGCGAGCCTGTGCCCTCAGCCCGACCCAAGACCGCCGACTACAACAACGCTGGCGAGCCTGTGCCTTCAGCCCGACTGAGGACAGCCGACTAGAACAACCCTGGCGAGCCTGTGCCATCAGCCCGAACCAGGACCGCCGACTACAACAACGCTGGCGAGCCTGTGCCCTCAGCCCGACTCAGGACCGCCGACTACAACAACGCTGGCGAGCCTGTGCCCTCAGCCCGACCCAGGACCGCCGACTACAACAACGCTGGCGAGCCTGTGCCCTCAGACCGACCCAGGACCGCCGACTACAACAACGCTGGCGAGCCTTTTCCCTCAGCCCGACCCAGGACCGCCGACTAACACAACGCTGGCGAGACTCTGCCCTCAGCCCGACCCAGGATTGCCGACTACAACAACGCTGGCGAGCCTGTGCCCTCAGCCCGACTCAGGACCGCCGACTACAACAACGCTGGCGAGCCTGTGCCCTCAGCCCGACCCAGGACCGCCGACTACAACAAAGCTGGCGAGCCTGTGCCCTCAGCCGAACCCAGGACCGCCGACTACAACAACGCTGGCGAGCCTGTGCCCTCAGCCTGACCCAGGACCGCCGACTAACACAACGCTGGCGAGCCTGTGCCCTCAGCCCGACCCAGAACGACCGACAAACCCAACGCTGGCGAGCCTGTGCCCTCAGCCCGACCCAGGATCGCCGACTACAACAATGCTGGAGAGCCTGTGCCCTCAGCCCGACCCAGGACAACCGACAAACCCAACGCTGGCGAGCCTGTGCCCTCAGCCCGACCCGGGACGACCGACACACCCAACGCTGGCGAGCCTGTGCCCTGAGCCTGACCCAGGGCGACGGACAAACCCAACGCAGGTGAGCCTGTGCCATCAGCCCGAACCAGGACGACCGACTACAACAACGCTGGCGAGCCTGTGCCCTCAGCCCGACCAAGAACGACCGACCACAACAACGCTGGCGAGCCTGTGCCCTCAACCCGACCCAGGATTGCAACTACAAAAACGCTGGCGAGCCTGTGCCCTCAGCCCGACCCAGGACCGCCGACCACAACAACGCTGGCGAGCCTGTGCCCTCAGCCCGACCCAGTACCGCCGACTACAACAACGCTGGCGAGCCTGTGCCTTCAGCCCGACTGAGGACAGCCGACTAGAACAACCCTGGCGAGCCTGTGCCATCAACCCGAACAAGGACTGCCGACTAAAAACAACGCTGGCGAGCCTGTGCCCTCAGCCCGACTCAGGACCGCCGACTACAACAACGCTGGCGAGCCTGTGCCCTCAGCCCGACCCAGGACCGCCGACTACAACAACGCTGGCGAGCCTGTGCCCTCAGCCCGACCCAGGACCGCCGACTACAACAACGCTGGCGAGCCTGTGCCCTCAGCCCGACCCAGGACCGCCGACTAACACAACGCTGGCGAGCTTGTGCCCTCAGCCCGACCCAGGACCGCCGACTACAACAACGCTGGCGAGCCTGTGCCCTCAGCCCGACCCAGGACCGCCAACTACAACAACGCTGGCGAGCCTGTGCCCTCAGCCCAACCCAGGATCGCAGACTACAACAACGCTGCAGAGCCTGTGCCCTCAGCCCGACCCAGGACGACCGACAAACCCAACGCTGGCGAGCCTGTGCCCTCAGCCCGACCCAGGACGACCGACAAACCCAACGCTGGCGAGCCTGTGCCCTGAGCCTGACCCAGGGCGACGGACAAACCCAACGCAGGCGAGCCTGTGCCCTCAGCCCGACCCAGGACGACCGACTACAACAACGCTGGCGAGCCTGTGCCCTCAGCCCGACCAAGAACGACCGACTACAACAACGCATGCGAGCCTGTGCCCTCAGCCCGACCCAGGACGACCAACTACAACAACGCTGGCGAGCCTGTGCCCTCAGCCCGACACAGGACCGCCGACTACAACAACGCTGGCGAGCCTGTGCCCTCAGCCCGACCCAAGACCGCCGACTACAACAACGCTGGCGAGCCTGTGCCTTCAGCCCGACTGAGGACAGCCGACTAGAACAACCCTGGCGAGCCTGTGCCCTCAGCCCGACCCAGGACTGCCGACTACAACAACGCTGGCGAGCCTGTGCCCTCAGCCCGACTGAGGACAGCCGACTAGAACAACCCTGGCGAGCCTGTGCCATCAGCCCGAACCAGGACTGCCGACTACATCAACGCTGGCGAGCCTGTGCCCTCAGCCCGACTCAGGACCGCCGACTACAACAACACTGGCGAGCCTGTGCCCTCAGCCCGACCCAGGACCGCCGACTACAACAACGCTGGCGAGCCTGTGCCCTCAGCCCGACCCAGGACCGCCGACTACAACAACGCTGGCGAGCCTGTGCCCTCAGCCCGACCAAGACCGCCAACTACAACAACGCTGGCGAGCCTGTGCCCTCAGCCCGACCCAGGATCGCCGACTACAACAACGCTGGAGAGCCTGTGCCCTCAGCCCGACCCAGGACGACCGACAAACCCAACACTGGCGAGCCTGTGCCCTCAGCCCGACCCAGGACGACCGACACACCCAACGCTGGCGAGCCTGTGCCCTGAGCCTGACCCAGGGCGACGGACAAACCCAACGCAGGCGAGCCTGTGCCCTCAGCCCGACCCAGGACGACCGACTACAACAACGCTGGCGAGCCTGTTCCCTCAGCCTGACCAAGAACGACCGACTACAACAACGCTGGCGAGCCTGTGCCCTCAGCCCGACCCAGGACCGCCGACTACAACAACGCTGGCGAGCCTGTGCCCTCAGCCCGACCCAGTACCGCCGACTACAACAACGCTGGCGAGCCTGTGCCTTCAGCCCGACTCAGGACAGCCGACTAGAACAACCCTGGCGAGCCTGTGCCATCAGCCCGAACCAGGACTGCCAACTACAACAACGCTGGCGAGCCTGTGCCCTCAGCCCGACCCAGGACCGCCGACTACAACAACGCTGGCGAGCCTGTGCCCTCAGCCCGACCCAGGACTGCCAACTACAACAACGCTGGCGAGCCTGTGCCCTCAGCCCGACCCAGGACCGCCGACTACAACAACGCTGGCGAGCCTGTGCCCTCAGCCTGACCCAGGACCGCCGACTAACACAACGCTGGCGAGCCTGTGCCCTCAGCCCGACCCAGGACCGCCGACTACAACAACGCTGGCGAGCCTGTGCCCTCAGCCCGACACAGGACCGCCAACTACAACAACGCTGGCGAGCCTGTGCCCTCAGCCCGACCCAGGATCGCAGACTACAACAACGCTGCAGAGCCTGTGCCCTCAGCCCGACCCAGGACGACCGACAAACCCAACGCTGGCGAGCCTGTGCCCTCAGCCCGACCCAGGACGACCGACACACCCAACGCTGGCGAGTCTGTGCCCTGAGCCTGACCCAGGGCGACGGACAAACCCAACGCAGGCAAGCCTGTTCCCTCAGCCCGACCCAGGACGACCGACTACAACAACGCTGGCGAGCCTGTGCCCTCAGCCCGACCAAGAACGACCGACTACAACAACGCTGGCGAGCCTGTGCCCTCAGCCCGACCCAGGACGACCAACTACAACAACGCTGGCGAGCCTGTGCCCTCAGCCCGACACAGGACCGCCGACTACAACAACGCTGGCGAGCCTGTGCCCTCAGCCCGACCCAAGACCGCCGACTACAACAACGCTGGCAAGCCTGTGCCTTCAGCCCGACTGAGGACAGCCGACTAGAACAACCCTGGCGAGCCTGTGCCATCAGCCTGAACCAGGACCGCCGACTACAACAACGCTGGCGAGCCTGTGCCCTCAGCCCAACTCAGGACCGCCGACTACAACAACGCTGGCGAGCCTGTGCCCTCAGCCCGACCCAGGACCGCCGACTACAACAACGCTGGCGAGCCTGTGCCCTCAGACCGACCAAGGACCGCCGACTACAACAACGCTGGCGAGCCTGTGCCCTCAGCCCGACCCAGGACCGCCGACTAACACAACGCTGGCGAGCCTGTGCCCTCAGCCCGACCCAGGATTGCCGACTACAACAACGCTGGCGAGCCTGTGCCCTCAGCCCGACCCAGGACCGCCGACTACAACAATGCTGGCGAGCCTGTGCCCTCAGCCCGACCAGGACCGCCAACTACAACAACGCTGGCGAGCCTGTGCCCTCAGCCCGACCCAGGATCGCCGACTACAACAACGCTGGAGAGCCTGTGCCCTCAGCCCGACCCAGGACGACCGACAAACCCAACACTGGCGAGCCTGTGCCCTCAGCCCGACCCAGGACGACCGACACACCCAACGCTGGCGAGCCTGTGCCCTGAGCCTGACCCAGGGCGACGGACAAACCCAACGCAGGCGAGCCTGTGCCCTCAGCCCGACCCAGGACGACCGACTACAACAGCGCTGGCGAGCCTGTTCCCTCAGCCTGACCAAGAACGACCGACTACAACAACGCTGGCGAGCCTGTGCCCTCAGCCCGACCCAGGACCGCCAACTACAACAACGCTGGCGAGCCTGTGCCCTCAGCCCGACCCAGTACCGCCGACTACAACAACGCTGGCGAGCCTGTGCCTTCAGCCCGACTTAGGACAGCCGACTAGAACAACCCTGGCGAGCCTGTGCCATCAGCCCGAACCAGGACTGCCAACTACAACAACGCTGGCGAGCCTGTGCCCTGAGCCTGACCCAGGGCGACGGACAAACCCAACGCAGGTGAGCCTGTGCCATCAGCCCGAACCAGGACGACCGACTACAACAACGCTGGCGAGCCTGTGCCCTCAGCCCGACCAAGAACGACCGACCACAACAACGCTGGCGAGCCTGTGCCCTCAACCCGACCCAGGATTGCAACTACAAAAACGCTGGCGAGCCTGTGCCCTCAGCCCGACCCAGGACCGCCGACCACAACAACGCTGGCGAGCCTGTGCCCTCAGCCCGACCCAGTACCGCCGACTACAACAACGCTGGCGAGCCTGTGCCTTCAGCCCGACTGAGGACAGCCGACTAGAACAACCCTGGCGAGCCTGTGCCATCAACCCGAACAAGGACTGCCGACTAAAAACAACGCTGGCGAGCCTGTGCCCTCAGCCCGACTCAGGACCGCCGACTACAACAACGCTGGCGAGCCTGTGCCCTCAGCCCGACCCAGGACCGCCGACTACAACAACGCTGGCGAGCCTGTGCCCTCAGCCCGACCCAGGACCGCCGACTACAACAACGCTGGCGAGCCTGTGCCCTCAGCCCGACCCAGGACCGCCGACTAACACAACGCTGGCGAGCTTGTGCCCTCAGCCCGACCCAGGACCGCCGACTACAACAACGCTGGCGAGCCTGTGCCCTCAGCCCGACCCAGGACCGCCAACTACAACAACGCTGGCGAGCCTGTGCCCTCAGCCCAACCCAGGATCGCAGACTACAACAACGCTGCAGAGCCTGTGCCCTCAGCCCGACCCAGGACGACCGACAAACCCAACGCTGGCGAGCCTGTGCCCTCAGCCCGACCCAGGACGACCGACAAACCCAACGCTGGCGAGCCTGTGCCCTGAGCCTGACCCAGGGCGACGGACAAACCCAACGCAGGCGAGCCTGTGCCCTCAGCCCGACCCAGGACGACCGACTACAACAACGCTGGCGAGCCTGTGCCCTCAGCCCGACCAAGAACGACCGACTACAACAACGCATGCGAGCCTGTGCCCTCAGCCCGACCCAGGACGACCAACTACAACAACGCTGGCGAGCCTGTGCCCTCAGCCCGACACAGGACCGCCGACTACAACAACGCTGGCGAGCCTGTGCCCTCAGCCCGACCCAAGACCGCCGACTACAACAACGCTGGCGAGCCTGTGCCTTCAGCCCGACTGAGGACAGCCGACTAGAACAACCCTGGCGAGCCTGTGCCCTCAGCCCGACCCAGGACTGCCGACTACAACAACGCTGGCGAGCCTGTGCCCTCAGCCCGACTGAGGACAGCCGACTAGAACAACCCTGGCGAGCCTGTGCCATCAGCCCGAACCAGGACTGCCGACTACATCAACGCTGGCGAGCCTGTGCCCTCAGCCCGACTCAGGACCGCCGACTACAACAACACTGGCGAGCCTGTGCCCTCAGCCCGACCCAGGACCGCCGACTACAACAACGCTGGCGAGCCTGTGCCCTCAGCCCGACCCAGGACTGCCGACTACAACAACGCTGGCGAACCTGTGCCCTCAGCCCGACCAAGACCGCCAACTACAACAACGCTGGCGAGCCTGTGCCCTCAGCCCGACCCAGGATCGCCGACTACAACAACGCTGGAGAGCCTGTGCCCTCAGCCCGACCCAGGACGACCGACAAACCCAACACTGGCGAGCCTGTGCCCTCAGCCCGACCCAGGACGACCGACACACCCAACGCTGGCGAGCCTGTGCCCTGAGCCTGACCCAGGGCGACGGACAAACCCAACGCAGGCGAGCCTGTGCCCTCAGCCCGACCCAGGACGACCGACTACAACAACGCTGGCGAGCCTGTTCCCTCAGCCTGACCAAGAACGACCGACTACAACAACGCTGGCGAGCCTGTGCCCTCAGCCCGACCCAGGACCGCCGACTACAACAACGCTGGCGAGCCTGTGCCCTCAGCCCGACCCAGTACCGCCGACTACAACAACGCTGGCGAGCCTGTGCCTTCAGCCCGACTCAGGACAGCCGACTAGAACAACCCTGGCGAGCCTGTGCCATCAGCCCGAAACAGGACTGCCAACTACAACAACGCTGGCGAGCCTGTGCCCTCAGCCCGACCCAGGACCGCCGACTACAACAACACTGGCGAGCCTGTGCCCTCAGCCCGACCCAGGACTGCCAACTACAACAACGCTGGCGAGCCTGTGCCCTCAGCCCGACCCAGGACCGCCGACTACAACAACGCTGGCGAGCCTGTGCCCTCAGCCTGACCCAGGACCGCCGACTAACACAACGCTGGCGAGCCTGTGCCCTCAGCCCGACCCAGGACCGCCGACTACAACAACGCTGGCGAGCCTGTGCCCTCAGCCCGACACAGGACCGCCAACTACAACAACGCTGGCGAGCCTGTGCCCTCAGCCCGACCCAGGATCGCAGACTACAACAACGCTGCAGAGCCTGTGCCCTCAGCCCGACCCAGGACGACCGACAAACCCAACGCTGGCGAGCCTGTGCCCTCAGCCCGACCCAGGACGACCGACACACCCAACGCTGGCGAGTCTGTGCCCTGAGCCTGACCCAGGGCGACGGACAAACCCAACGCAGGCAAGCCTGTTCCCTCAGCCCGACCCAGGACGACCGACTACAACAACGCTGGCGAGCCTGTGCCCTCAGCCCGACCAAGAACGACCGACTACAACAACGCTGGCGAGCCTGTGCCCTCAGCCCGACCCAGGACGACCAACTACAACAACGCTGGCGAGCCTGTGCCCTCAGCCCGACACAGGACCGCCGACTACAACAACGCTGGCGAGCCTGTGCCCTCAGCCCGACCCAAGACCGCCGACTACAACAACGCTGGCAAGCCTGTGCCTTCAGCCCGACTGAGGACAGCCGACTAGAACAACCCTGGCGAGCCTGTGCCATCAGCCTGAACCAGGACCGCCGACTACAACAACGCTGGCGAGCCTGTGCCCTCAGCCCAACTCAGGACCGCCGACTACAACAACGCTGGCGAGCCTGTGCCCTCAGCCCGACCCAGGACCGCCGACTACAACAACGCTGGCGAGCCTGTGCCCTCAGACCGACCAAGGACCGCCGACTACAACAACGCTGGCGAGCCTGTGCCCTCAGCCCGACCCAGGACCGCCGACTAACACAACGCTGGCGAGCCTGTGCCCTCAGCCCGACCCAGGATTGCCGACTACAACAACGCTGGCGAGCCTGTGCCCTCAGCCCGACCCAGGACCGCCGACTACAACAATGCTGGCGAGCCTGTGCCCTCAGCCCGACCAGGACCGCCAACTACAACAACGCTGGCGAGCCTGTGCCCTCAGCCCGACCCAGGATCGCCGACTACAACAACGCTTGAGAGCCTGTGCCCTCAGCCCGACCCAGGACGACCGACAAACCCAACACTGGCGAGCCTGTGCCCTCAGCCCGACCCAGGACGACCGACACACCCAACGCTGGCGAGCCTGTGCCCTGAGCCTGACCCAGGGCGACGGACAAACCCAACGCAGGCGAGCCTGTGCCCTCAGCCCGACCCAGGACGACCGACTACAACAGCGCTGGCGAGCCTGTTCCCTCAGCCTGACCAAGAACGACCGACTACAACAACGCTGGCGAGCCTGTGCCCTCAGCCCGACCCAGGACCGCCGACTACAACAACGCTGGCGAGCCTGTGCCCTCAGCCCGACCCAGTACCGCCGACTACAACAACGCTGGCGAGCCTGTGCCTTCAGCCCGACTTAGGACAGCCGACTAGAACAACCCTGGCGAGCCTGTGCCCTCAGCCCGACCCAGGACCGCCGACTACAACAACGCTGGCGAGCCTGTGCCCTCAGCCCGACCCAGGACCGCCGACTAATACAACGCTGGCGAGCCTGTGCCCTCAGCCCGACCCAGGACCGCCAACTACAACAACGCTGGCGAGCCTGTGCCCTCAGCCCGACCCAGGACCGCCGACTACAACAACGCTGGCGAGCCTGTGCCCTCAGCCTGACCCAGGACCGCCGACTAATACAACGCTGGCCAGCCTGTGCCCTCAGCCCGACCCAGGACCGCCGACTACAACAACGCTGCAGAGCCTGTGCCCTCAGCCCGACCCAGGACGACCGACAAACCCAACGCTGGCGAGCCTGTGCCCTCAGCCCGACCCAGGACGACCGACACACCCAACGCTGGCGAGTCTGTGCCCTGAGCCTGACCCAGGGCGACGGACAAACCCAACGCAGGCAAGCCTGTTCCCTCAGCCAGACCCAGGACTACCGACTACAACAACGCTGGCGAGCCTGTGCCCTCAGCCCGACCAAGAACGACCGACTACAACAACGCTGGCGAGCCTGTGCCCTCAGCCCGACCCAGGACGACCAACTACAACAACGCTGGCGAGCCTGTGCCCTCAGCCCGACACAGGACCGCCGACTACAACAACGCTGGCGAGCCTGTGCCCTCAGCCCGACCCAAAACCGCCGACTACAACAACGCTGGCAAGCCTGTGCCTTCAGCCCGACTGAGGACAGCCGACTAGAACAACCCTGGCGAGCCTGTGCCATCAGCCCGAACCAGGACCGCCGACTACAACAACGCTGGCGAGCCTGTGCCCTCAGCCCGACTCAGGACCGCCGGCTACAACAACGCTGGCGAGCCTGTGCCCTCAGCCCGACCCAGGACCGCCGACTACAACAACACTGGCGAGCCTGTGCCCTCAGACCGACCCAGGACCGCCGACTACAACAACGCTGGCGAGCCTGTGCCCTCAGCCCGACCCAGGACCGCCGACTAACACAACGCTGGCGAGCCTGTGCCCTCAGCCCGACCCAGGATTGCCGACTACAACAACGCTGGCGAGCCTGTGCCCTCAGCCCGACCCAGGACCGCCGACTACAACAACGCTGGCGAGCCTGTGCCCTCAGCCCGACCAGGACCGCCAACTACAACAACGCTGGAGAGCCTGTGCCCTCAGCCCGACCCAGGACGACCGACAAACCCAACACTGGCGAGCCTGTGCCCTCAGCCCGACCCAGGACGACCGACACACCCAACGCTGGCGAGCCTGTGCCCTGAGCCTGACCCAGGGCGAAGGACAAACCCAACGCAGGCGAGCCTGTGCCCTCAGCCCGACCCAGGACGACCGACTACAACAGCGCTGGCGAGCCTGTTCCCTCAGCCTGACCAAGAACGACCGACTACAACAACGCTGGCGAGCCTGTGCCCTCAGCCCGACTCAGGACCGCCGACTACAACAACGCTGGCGAGCCTGTGCCCTCAGCCCGACCCACTACCGCCGACTACAACAACGCTGGCGAGCCTGTGCCTTCAGCCCGACTTAGGACAGCCGACTAGAACAACCCTGGCGAGCCTGTGCCATCAGCCCGAACCAGGACTGCCAACTACAACAACGCTGGCGAGCCTGTGCCCTCAGCCCGACTCAGGACCGCCGACTACAACAACGCTGGCGAGCCTGTGCCCTCAGCCCGACCCAGGACCGCCGACTACAACAACGCTGGCGAGCCTGTGCCCTCAGCCCGACCCAGGACCGCCAACTACAACAATGCTGGCGAGCCTGTGCCCTCAGCCCGACCCAGGACCGCCGACTACAACAACGCTGGCGAGCCTGTGCCCTCAGCCTGACCCAGGACCGCCGACTAACACAACGCTGGCGAGCCTGTGCCCTCAGCCCGACCCAGGACCGCCGACTACAACAACGCTGGCGAGCCTGTGCCTTCAGCCCGACCCAGGACGACCGACACACCCAACGCTGGCGAGTCTTTGCCCTGAGCCGGACCCAGGGCGACGGACAAACCCAACGCAGGCAAGCCTGTTCCCTCAGCCCGACCCAGGACGACCGACACACCCAACGCTGGTGAGCCTGTGCCCTCAGCCCGACCAAGAACGACCGACTACAACAACGCTGGCGAGCCTGTGCCCTCAGCCCGACCCAGGACGACCAACTACAACAACGCTGGCGAGCCTGTGCACTCAGCCCGACACAGGACCGCCGACTACAACAACGCTGGCGAGCCTGTGCCCTCAGCCCGACCCAAGACCGCCGACTACAACAACGCTTGCGAGCCTGTGCCTTCAGCCCGACTGAGGACAGCCGACTAGAACAACCCTGGCGAGCCTGTGCCATCAGCCCGAACCAGGACCGCCGACTACAACAACGCTGGCGAGCCTGTGCCCTCAGCCCGACTCAGGACCGCCGACTACAACAACGCTGGCGAGCCTGTGCCCTCAGCCCGACCCAGGACCGCCGACTACAACAACGCTGGCGAGCCTGTGCCCTCAGCCCGACCCAGGACCGCCGACTACAACAACGCTGGCGAGCCTGTGCCCTCAGACCGACCCAGGACCGCCGACTACAACAACGCTGGCGAGCCTGTGCCCTCAGCCCGACCCAGGACCGCCGACTAACACAACGCTGGCGAGCCTGTGCCCTCAGCCCGACCCAGGATTGCCGACTACAACAACGCTGGCGAGCCTGTGCCCTCAGCCCGACCCAGGACCGCCGACTACAACAATGCTGGCGAGCCTGTGCCCTCAGCCCGACCAGGACCGCCAACTACAACAACACTGGCGAGCCTGTGCCCTCAGCCCGACCCAGGATCGCCGACTACAACAACGCTGGAGAGCCTGTGCCCTCAGCCCGACCCAGGACGACCGACAAACCCAACACTGGCGAGCCTGTGCCCTCAGCCCGACCCAGGACGACCGACACACCCAACGCTGGCGAGCCTGTGCCCTGAGCCTGACCCAGGGCGACGGACAAACCCAACGCAGGCGAGCCTGTGCCCTCAGCCCGACCCAGGACGACCGACTACAACAGCGCTGGCGAGCCTGTTCCCTCAGCCTGACCAAGAACGACCGACTACAACAACGCTGGCGAGCCTGTGCCCTCAGCCCGACCCAGGACCGCCGACTACAACAACGCTGGCGAGCCTGTGCCCTCAGCCCGACCCAGGATCGCAGACTACAACAACGCTGCAGAGCCTGTGCCCTCAGCCCGACCCAGGACGACCGACAAACCCAACGCTGGTGAGCCTGTGCCCTCAGCCCGACCCAGGACGACCGACACACCCAACGCTGGCGAGTCTTTGCCCTGAGCCGGACCCAGGGCGACGGACAAACCCAACGCAGGCAAGCCTGTTCCCTCAGCCCGACCCAGGACGACCGACTACAACAACGCTGGCGAGCCTGTGCCCTCAGCCCGACCAAGAACGACCGACTACAACAACGCTGGCGAGCCTGTGCCCTCAGCCCGACCCAGGACGACCAACTACAACAACGCTGGCGAGCCTGTGCCCTCAGCCCGACACAGGACCGCCGACTACAACAACGCTGGCGAGCCTGTGCCCTCAGCCCGACCCAAGACCGCCGACTACAACAACGCTGGCGAGCCTGTGCCTTCAGCCCGACTGAGGACAGCCGACTAGAACAACCCTGGCGAGCCTGTGCCATCAGCCCGAACCAGGACCGCCGACTACAACAACGCTGGCGAGCCTGTGCCCTCAGCCCGACTCAGGACCGCCGACTACAACAACGCTGGCGAGCCTGTGCCCTCAGCCCGACCCAGGACCGCCGACTACAACAACGCTGGCGAGCCTGTGCCCTCAGCCCGACCCAGGACCGCCGACTACAACAACGCTGGCGAGCCTGTGCCCTCGGACCGACCCAGGACCGCCGACTACAACAACGCTGGCGAGCCTGTGCCCTCAGCCCGACCCAGGACCGCCGACTAACACAACGCTGGCGAGCCTGTGCCCTCAGCCCGACCCAGGATTGCCGACTACAACAACGCTGGCGAGCCTGTGCCCTCAGCCCGACCCAGGACCGCCGACTACAACAATGCTGGCGAGCCTGTGCCCTCAGCCCGACCAGGACCGCCAACTACAACAAAGCTGGCGAGCCTGTGCCCTCAGCCCGACCCAGGATCGCCGACTACAACAACGCTGGAGAGCCTGTGCCCTCAGCCCGACCCAGGACGACCGACAAACCCAACACTGGCGAGCCTGTGCCCTCAGCCCGACCCAGGACGACCGACACACCCAACGCTGGCGAGCCTGTGCCCTGAGCCTGACCCAGGGCGACGGACAAACCCAACGCAGGCGAGCCTGTGCCCTCAGCCCGACCCAGGACGACCGACTACAACAGCGCTGGCGAGCCTGTTCCCTCAGCCTGACCAAGAACGACCGACTACAACAACGCTGGCGAGCCTGTGCCCTCAGCCCGACCCAGGACCGCCGACTACAACAACGCTGGCGAGCCTGTGCCCTCAGCCCGACCAAGACCGCCAACTACAACAACGCTGGCGAGCCTGTGCCCTCAGCCCGACCCAGGATCGCCGACTACAACAACGCTGGAGAGCCTGTGCCCTCAGCCCGACCCAGGACGACCGACAAACCCAACACTGGCGAGCCTGTGCCCTCAGCCCGACCCAGGACGACCGACACACCCAACGCTGGCGAGCCTGTGCCCTGAGCCTGACCCAGGGCGACGGACAAACCCAACGCTGGCGAGCCTGTGCCCTCAGCCCGACCCAGGACGACCGACTACAACAACGCTGGCGAGCCTGTTCCCTCAGCCTGACCAAGAACGACCGACTACAACAACGCTGGCGAGCCTGTGCCCTCAGCCCGACCCAGGACCGCCGACTACAACAACGCTGGCGAGCCTGTGCCCTCAGCCCGACCCAGTACCGCCGACTACAACAACGCTGGCGAGCCTGTGCCTTCAGCCCGACTTAGGACAGCCGACTAGAACAACCCTGGCGAGCCTGTGCCATCAGCCCGAACCAGGACTGCCAACTACAACAACGCTGGCGAGCCTGTGCCCTCAGCCCGACCCAGGACCGCCGACTACAACAACGCTGGCGAGCCTGTGCCCTCAGCCCGACCCAGGACTGCCAACTACAACAACGCTGGCGAGCCTGTGCCCTCAGCCCGACCCAGGACCGCCGACTACAACAACGCTGGCGAGCCTGTGCCCTCAGCCTGACCCAGGACCGCCGACTAACACAACGCTGGCGAGCCTGTGCCCTCAGCCCGACCCAGGACCGCCGACTACAACAACGCTGGCGAGCCTGTGCCCTCAGCCCGACCCAGGACCGCCAACTACAACAACGCTGGCGAGCCTGTGCCCTCAGCCCGACCCAGGATCGCAGACTACAACAACGCTGCAGAGCCTGTGCCCTCAGCCCGACCCAGGACGACCGACAAACCCAACGCTGGCGAGCCTGTGCCCTCAGCCCGACCCAGGACGACCGACACACCCAACGCTGGCGAGTCTGTGCCCTGAGCCTGACCCAGGGCGACGGACAAACCCAACGCAGGCAAGCCTGTTCCCTCAGCCCGACCCAGGACGACCGACTACAACAACGCTGGCGAGCCTGTGCCCTCAGCCCGACCAAGAACGACCGACTACAACAACGCTGGCGAGCCTGTGCCCTCAGCCCGACCCAGGACGACCAACTACAACAACGCTGGCGAGCCTGTGCCCTCAGCCCGACACAGGACCGCCGACTACAACAACGCTGGCGAGCCTGTGCCCTCAGCCCGACCCAAGACCGCCGACTACAACAACGCTGGCAAGCCTGTGCCTTCAGCCCGACTGAGGACAGCCGACTAGAACAACCCTGGCGAGCCTGTGCCATCAGCCTGAACCAGGACCGCCGACTACAACAACCCTGGCGAGCCTGTGCCCTCAGCCCGACTCAGGACCGCCGACTACAACAACGCTGGCGAGCCTGTGCCCTCAGCCCGACCCAGGACCGCCGACTACAACAACGCTGGCGAGCCTGTGCCCTCAGACCGACCCAGGACCGCCGACTACAACAACGCTGGCGAGCCTGTGCCCTCAGCCCGACCCAGGACCGCCGACTAACACAACGCTGGCGAGCCTGTGCCCTCAGCCCGACCCAGGATTGCCGACTACAACAACGCTGGCGAGCCTGTGCCCTCAGCCCGACCCAGGACCGCCGACTACAACAATGCTGGCGAGCCTGTGCCCTCAGCCCGACCAGGACCGCCAACTACAACAACGCTGGCGAGCCTGTGCCCTCAGCCCGACCCAGGATCGCCGACTACAACAACGCTGGAGAGCCTGTGCCCTCAGCCCGACCCAGGAGGACCGACAAACCCAACACTGGCGAGCCTGTGCCCTCAGCCCGACCCAGGACGACCGACACACCCAACGCTGGCGAGCCTGTGCCCTGAGCCTGACCCAGGGCGACGGACAAACCCAACGCAGGCGAGCCTGTGCCCTCAGCCCGACCCAGGACGACCGACTACAACAGCGCTGGCGAGCCTGTTCCCTCAGCCTGACCAAGAACGACCGACTACAACAACGCTGGCGAGCCTGTGCCCTCAGCCCGACCCAGGACCGCCGACTACAACAACGCTGGCGAGCCTGTGCCCTCAGCCCGACCCAGTACCGCCGACTACAACAACGCTGGCGAGCCTGTGCCTTCAGCCCGACTTAGGACAGCCGACTAGAACAACCCTGGCGAGCCTGTGCCATCAGCCCGAACCAGGACTGCCAACTACAACAACGCTGGCGAGCCTGTGCCCTCAGCCCGACCCAGGACCGCCGACTACAAGAACGCTGGCGAGCCTGTGCCCTCAGCCTGACCCAGGACCGCCGACTAATACAACGCTGGCGAGCCTGTGCCCTCAGCCCGACCCAGGACCGCCGACTACAACAACGCTGCAGAGCCTGTGCCCTCAGCCCGACCCAGGACGACCGACAAACCCAACGCTGGCGAGCCTGTGCCCTCAGCCCGACCCAGGACGACCGACACACCCAACGCTGGCGAGTCTGTGCCCTGAGCCTGACCCAGGGCGACGGAGAAACCCAACGCAGGCAAGCCTGTTCCCTCAGCCAGACCCAGGACTACCGACTACAACAACGCTGGCGAGCCTGTGCCCTCAGCCCGACCAAGAACGACCGACTACAACAACGCTGGCGAGCCTGTGCCCTCAGCCCGACCCAGGACGACCAACTACAACAACGCTGGGGAGCCTGTGCCCTCAGCCCGACACAGGACCGCCGACTACAACAACGCTGGCGAGCCTGTGCCCTCAGCCCGACCCAAGACCGCCGACTACAACAACGCTGGCAAGCCTGTGCCTTCAGCCCGACGGAGGACAGCCGACTAGAACAACCCTGGCGAGCCTGTGCCATCAGCCCGAACCAGGACCGCCGACTACAACAACGCTGGCGAGCCTGTGCCCTCAGCCCGACTCAGGACCGCCGACTACAACAACGCTGGCGAGCCTGTGCCCTCAGCCCGACCCAGGACCGCCGACTACAACAACGCTGGCGAGCCTGTGCCCTCAGACCGACCCAGGACCGCCGACTACAACAACGCTGGCGAGCCTGTGCCCTCAGCCCGACCCAGGACCGCCGACTAACACAACGCTGGCGAGCCTGTGCCCTCAGCCCGACCCAGAATTGCCGACTACAACAACGCTGGCGAGCCTGTGCCCTCAGCCCGACCCAGGACCGCCGACTACAACAACGCTGGCGAGCCTCTGCCCTCAGCCCGACCAGGACCGCCAACTACAACAACGCTGGCGAGCCTGTGCCCTCAGCCCGACCCAGGATCGCCGACTACAACAACGCTGGAGAGCCTGTGCCCTCAGCCCGACCCAGGACGACCGACAAACCCAACACTGGCGAGCCTGTGCCCTCAGCCCGACCCAGGACGACCGACACACCCAACGCTGGCGAGCCTGTGCCCTGAGCCTGACCCAGGGCGACGGACAAACCCAACGCAGGCGAGCCTGTGCCCTCAGCCCGACCCAGGACGACCGACTACAACAGCGCTGGCGAGCCTGTTCCCTCAGCCTGACCAAGAACGACCGACTACAACAACGCTGGCGAGCCTGTGCCCTCAGCCCGACCCAGGACCGCCGACTACAACAACGCTGGCGAGCCTGTGCCCTCAGCCCGACCCAGTACCGCCGACTACAACAACGCTGGCGAGCCTGTGCCTTCAGCCTGACTTAGGACAGCCGACTAGAACAACCCTGGCGAGCCTGTGCCATCAGCCCGAACCAGGACTGCCAACTACAACAACGCTGGCGAGCCTGTGCCCTCAGCCCGACTCAGGACCGCCGACTACAACAACGCTGGCGAGCCTGTGCCCTCAGCCCGACCCAGGACCGCCGACTACAACAACGCTGGCGAGCCTGTGCCCTCAGCCCGACCCAGGACCGCCAACTACAACAATGCTGGCGAGCCTGTGCCCTCAGCCCGACCCAGGACCGCCGACTACAACAACGCTGGCGAGCCTGTGCCCTCAGCCTGACCCAGGACTGCCGACTAACACAACGCTGGCGAGCCTGTGCCCTCAGCCCGACCCAGGACCGCCGACTACAACAACGCTGGCGAGCCTGTGCCCTCAGCCCGACCCAGGACCGCCAACTACAACAACGCTGGCGAGCCTGTGCCCTCAGCCCGACCCAGGATCGCAGACTACAACAACGCTGCAGACCCTGTGCCCTCTGCCCGACCCAGGACGACCGACAAACCCAACGCTGGTGAGCCTGTGCCCTCAGCCCGACCCAGGACGACCGACACACCCAACGCTGGCGAGTCTTTGCCCTGAGCCGGACCCAGGGCGACGGACAAACCCAACGCAGGCAAGCCTGTTCCCTCAGCCCGACCCAGGACGACCGACTACAACAACGCTGGCGAGCCTGTGCCCTCAGCCCGACCAAGAACGACCGACTACAACAACGCTGGCGAGCCTGTGCCCTCAGCCCGACCCAGGACGACCAACTACAACAACGCTGGCGAGCCTGTGCCCTCAGCCCGACACAGGACCGCCGACTACAACAACGCTGGCGAGCCTGTGCCTTCAGCCCGACCCAAGACCGCCGACTACAACAACGCTGGCGAGCCTGTGCCTTCAGCCCGACTGAGGACAGCCGACTAGAACAACCCTGGCGAGCCTGTGCCATCAGCCCGAACCAGGACCGCCGACTACAACAACGCTGGCGAGCCTGTGCCCTCAGCCCGACCCAGGACCGCCGACTACAACAATGCTGGCGAGCCTGTGCCCTCAGCCCGACCAGGACCGCCAACTACAACAACGCTGGCGAGCCTGTGCCCTCAGCCCGACCCAGGACGACCGACTACAACAACGCTGGCGAGCCTGTTCCCTCAGCCTGACCAAGAACGACCGACTACAACAACGCTGGCGAGCCTGTGCCCTCAGCCCGACCCAGGACCGCCGACTACAACAACGCTGGCGAGCCTGTTCCCTCAGCCCGACCCAGTACCGCCGACTACAACAACGCTGGCGAGCCTGTGCCTTCAGCCCGACTTAGGACAGCCGACTAGAACAACCCTGGCGAGCCTGTGCCATCAGCCCGAACCAGGACTGCCAACTACAACAACGCTGGCGAGCCTGTGCCCTCAGCCCGACCCAGGACCGCCGACTACAACAACGCTGGCGAGCCTGTGCCCTCAGCCCGACCCAGGACTGCCAACTACAACAACGCTGGCGAGCCTGTGCCCTCAGCCCGACCCAGGATTGCCGACTACAACAACGCTGGCGAGCCTGTGCCCTCAGCCCGACCCAGGACCGCCGACTACAACAATGCTGGCGAGCCTGTGCCCTCAGCCCGACCAGGACCGCCAACTACAACAACACTGGCGAGCCTGTGCCCTCAGCCCGACCCAGGATCGCCGACTACAACAACGCTGGAGAGCCTGTGCCCTCAGCCCGACCCAGGACGACCGACAAACCCAACACTGGCGAGCCTGTGCCCTCAGCCCGACCCAGGACGACCGACACACCCAACGCTGGCGAGCCTGTGCCCTGAGCCTGACCCACGGCGACGGACAAACCCAACGCAGGCGAGCCTGTGCCCTCAGCCCGACCCAGGACGACCGACTACAACAGCGCTGGCGAGCCTGTTCCCTCAGCCTGACCAAGAACGACCGACTACAACAACGCTGGCGAGCCTGTGCCCTCAGCCCGACCCAGGACCGCCGACTACAACAACGCTGGCGAGCCTGTGCCCTCAGCCCGACCCAGGACGACCGACAAACCCAACGCTGGTGAGCCTGTGCCCTCAGCCCGACCCAGGACGACCGACACACCCAACGCTGGCGAGTCTTTGCCCTGAGCCGGACCCAGGGCGACGGACAAACCCAACGCAGGCAAGCCTGTTCCCTCAGCCCGACCCAGGACGACCGACTACAACAACGTTGGCGAGCCTGTGCCCTCAGCCCGACCCAGGACGACCAACTACAACAACGCTGGCAAGCCTGTGCCCTCAGCCCGACACAGGACCGCCGACTACAACAACGCTGGCGAGCCTGTGCCCTCAGCCCGACACAGGACTGCCAACTACAACAACGCTGGCGAGCCTGTGCCCTCAGCCCGACCCAGGACCGCCGACTACAACAACGCTGGCGAGCCTGTGCCCTCAGCCCGACCCAGGACCGCCAACTACAACAATGCTGGCGAGCCTGTGCCCTCAGCCCGACCAGGACCGCCAACTACAACAACACTGGCGAGCCTGTGCCCTCAGCCCGACCCAGGATCGCCGACTACAACGACGCTGGAGAGCCTGTGCCCTCAGCCCGACCCAGGACGACCGACAAACCCAACACTGGCGAGCCTGTGCCCTCAGCCCGACCCAGGACGACCGACACACCCAACGCTGGCGAGCCTGTGCCCTGAGCCTGACCCAGGGCGACGGACAAACCCAACGCAGGCGAGCCTGTGCCCTCAGCCCGACCCAGGACGACCGACTACAACAGCGCTGGCGAGCCTGTTCCCTCAGCCTGACCAAGAACGACCGACTACAACAACGCTGGCGAGCCTGTGCCCTCAGCCCGACCCAGGACCGCCGACTACAACAACGCTGGCGAGCCTGTGCCCTCAGCCCGACCCAGGATCGCAGACTACAACAACGCTGCAGAGCCTGTGCCCTCAGCCCGACCCAGGACGACCGACAAACCCAACGCTGGTGAGCCTGTGCCCTCAGCCCGACCCAGGACGACCGACACACCCAACGCTGGCGAGTCTTTGCCCTGAGCCGGACCCAGGGCGACGGACAAACCCAACGCAGGCAAGCCTGTTCCCTCAGCCCGACCCAGGACGACCGACTACAACAACGCTGGCGAGCCTGTGCCCTCAGCCCGACCCAGGACGACCAACTACAACAACGCTGGCAAGCCTGTGCCCTCAGCCCGACACAGGATCGCCGACTACAACAACGCTGGCGAGCCTGTGCCCTCAGCCCGACCCAAGACCGCCGACTACAACAACGCTGGCGAGCCTGTGCCTTCAGCCCGACTGAGGACAGCCGACTAGAACAACCCTGGCGAGCCTGTGCCATCAGCCCGAACCAGGACCGCCGACTACAACAACGCTGGCGAGCCTGTGCCCTCAGCCCGACTCAGGACCGCCGACTACAACAACGCTGGCGAGCCTGTGCCCTCAGCCCGACCCAGGACCGCCGACTACAACAACGCTGGCGAGCCTGTGCCCTCAGCCCGACCCAGGACCGCCGACTACAACAACGCTGGCGAGCCTGTGCCCTCAGACCGACCCAGGACCGCCGACTACAACAACGCTGGCGAGCCTGTGCCCTCAGCCCGACCCAGGACCGCCGACTAACACAACGCTGGCGAGCCTGTGCCCTCAGCCCGACCCAGGATTGCCGACTACAACAACGCTGGCGAGCCTGTGCCCTCAGCCCGACCCAGGACCGCCGACTACAACAATGCTGGCGAGCCTGTGCCCTCAGCCCGACCAGGACCGCCAACTACAACAACGCTGGCGAGCCTGTGCCCTCAGCCCGACCCAGGATCGCCGACTACAACAACGCTGGAGAGCCTGTGCCCTCAGCCCGACCCAGGACGACCGACAAACCCAACTCTGGCGAGCCTGTGCCCTCAGCCCGACCCAGGACGACCGACACACCCAACGCTGGCGAGCCTGTGCCCTGAGCCTGACCCAGGGCGACGGACAAACCCAACGCAGGCGAGCCTGTGCCCTCAGCCCGACCCAGGACGACCGACTACAACAGCGCTGGCGAGCCTGTTCCCTCAGCCTGACCAAGAACGACCGACTACAACAACGCTGGCGAGCCTGTGCCCTCAGCCCGACCCAGGACCGCCGACTACAACAACGCTGGCGAGCCTGTGCCCTCAGCCCGACCCAGTACCGCCGACTACAACAACGCTGGCGAGCCTGTGCCTTCAGCCCGACTTAGGACAGCCGACTAGAACAACCCTGGCGAGCCTGTGCCATCAGCCCGAACCAGGACTGCCAACTACAACAACGCTGGCGAGCCTGTGCCCTCAGCCCGACCCAGGACCGCCGACTACAACAACGCTGGCGAGCCTGTGCCCTCAGCCCGACCCAGGACCGCCAACTACAACAACGCTGGCGAGCCTGTGCCCTCAGCCCGACCCAGGACCGCCGACTACAACAACGCTGGCGAGCCTGTGCCCTCAGCCTGACCCAGGACCGCCGACTAATACAACGCTGGCGAGCCTGTGCCCTCAGCCCGACCCAGGACCGCCGACTACAACAACGCTGGCGAGCCTGTGCCCTCAGACCGACCCAGGACCGCCAACTACAACAACGCTGGCGAGCCTGTGCCCTCAGCCCGACCCAGGATCGCAGACTACAACAACGCTGCAGAGCCTGTGCCCTCAGCCCGACCCAGGACGACCGACAAACCCAACGCTGGCGAGCCTGTGCCCTCAGCCCGACCCAGGACGACCGACACACCCAACGCTGGCGAGTCTGTGCCCTGAGAAGACCCAGGGCGACGGACAAACCCAACGCAGGCAAGCCTGTTCCCTCAGCCCGACCCAGGACGACCGACTACAACAACGCTGGCGAGCCTGTGCCCTCAGCCCGACCAAGAGCGACCGACTACAACAACGCTGGCGAGCCTGTGCCCTCAGCCCGACCCAGGACGACAAACTACAACAACGCTGGCGAGCCTGTGCCCTCAGCCCGACACAGGACCGCCGACTACAACAACGCTGGCGAGCCTGTGCCCTCAGCCCGACCCAAGACCGCCGACTACAACAACGCTGGCAAGCCTGTGCCTTCAGCCCGACTGAGGACAGCCGACTAGAACAACCCTGGCGAGCCTGTGCCATCAGCCCGAACCAGGACCGCCGACTACAACAACGCTGGCGAGCCTGTGCCCTCAGCCCGACTCAGGACCGCCGACTACAACAACGCTGGCGAGCCTGTGCCCTCAGCCCGACCCAGGACCGCCGACTACAACAACGCTGGCGAGCCTGTGCCCTCAGACCGACCCAGGACCGCCGACTACAACAACGCTGGCGAGCCTGTGCCCTCAGCCCGACCCAGGACCGCCGACTAACACAACGCTGGCGAGCCTGTGCCCTCAGCCCGACCCAGGATTGCCGACTACAACAACGCTGGCGAGCCTGTGCCCTCAGCCCGACCCAGGACCACCGACTACAACAACGCTGGCGAGCCTGTGCCCTCAGCCCGACCAGGACCGCCAACTACAACAACGCTGGCGAGCCTGTGCCCTCAGCCCGACCCAGGATCGCTGACTACAACAACGCTGGAGAGCCTGTGCCCTCAGCCCGACCCAGGACGACCGACAAACCCAACACTGGCGAGCCTGTGCCCTCAGCCCGACCCAGGACGACCGACAAACCCAACACTGGCGAGCCTGTGCCCTGAGCCTGACCCAGGGAGACCGACACACCCAACGCTGGGGAGCCTGTGCCCTGAGCCTGACCCAGGGCGACGGACAAACCCAACGCAGGCGAGCCTGTGCTCTCAGCCCGACCCAGGACGACCGACTACAACAGCGCTGGCGAGCCTGTTCCCTCAGCCTGACCAAGAACGACCGACTACAACAACGCTGGCGAGCCTGTGCCCTCAGCCCGACCCAGGACCGCCGACTACAACAACGCTGGCGAGCCTGTGCCCTCAGCCCGACCCAGTACCGCCGACTACAACAACGCTGGCGAGCCTGTGCCTTCAGCCCGACTTAGGACAGCCGACTAGAACAACCCTGGCGAGCCTGTGCCATCAGCCCGAACCAGGACTGCCAACTACAACAACGCTGGCGAGCCTGTGCCCTCAGCCCGACTCAGGACCGCCGACTACAACAACGCTGGCGAGCCTGTGCCCTCAGCCCGACCCAGGACCGCCGACTACAACAACGCTGGCGAGCCTGTGCCCTCAGCCCGACCCAGTACCGCCGACTACAACAACGCTGGCGAGCCTGTGCCCTCAGACCGACCCAGGACCGCCAACTACAACAACGCTGGCGAGCCTGTGCCCTCAGCCCGACCCAGGATCGCAGACTACAACAACGCTGCAGAGCCTGTGCCCTCAGCCCGACCCAGGACGACCGACAAACCCAACGCTGGCGAGCCTGTGCCCTCAGCCCGACCCAGGACGACCGACACACCCAACGCTGGCGAGTCTGTGCCCTGAGCCTGACCCAGGGCGACGGACAAACCCAACGCAGGCAAGCCTGTTCCCTCAGCCCGACCCAGGACGACCGACTACAACAACGCTGGCGAGCCTGTGCCCTCAGCCCGACCAAGAACGACCGACTACAACAACGCTGGCGAGCCTGTGCCCTCAGCCCGACCCAGGACGACCAACTACAACAACGCTGGCGAGCCTGTGCCCTCAGCCCGACACAGGACCGCCGACTACAACAACGCTGGCAAGCCTGTGCCTTCAGCCCGACTGAGGACAGCCGACTAGAACAACCCTGGCGAGCCTGTGCCATCAGCCCGAACCAGGACCGCCGACTACAACAACGCTGGCGAGCCTGTGCCCTCAGCCCGACTCAGGACCGCCGACTACAACAACGCTGGCGAGCCTGTGCCCTCAGCCCGACCCAGGACCGCCGACTACAACAACGCTGGCGAGCCTGTGCCCTCAGACCGACCCAGGACCGCCGACTACAACAACGCTGGCGAGCCTGTGCCCTCAGCCCGACCCAGGACCGCCGACTAACACAACGCTGGCGAGCCTGTGCCCTCAGCCCGACCCAGGATTGCCGACTACAACAACGCTGGCGAGCCTGTGCCCTCAGCCCGACCCAGGACCACCGACTACAACAACGCTGGCGAGCCTGTGCCCTCAGCCCGACCAGGACCGCCAACTACAACAACGCTGGCGAGCCTGTGCCCTCAGCCCGACCCAGGATCGCCGACTACAACAACGCTGGTGAGCCTGTGCCCTCAGCCCGACCCAGGACGACCGACAAACCCAACACTGGCGAGCCTGTGCCCTCAGCCCGACCCAGGACGACCGACACACCCAACGCTGGCGAGCCTGTGCCCTGAGCCTGACCCAGGGCGACGGACAAACCCAACGCAGGCGAGCCTGTGCCCTCAGCCCGACCCAGGACGACCGACTACAACAACGCTGGCGAGCCTGTGCCCTCAGCCCGACCAAGAACGACCGACTACAACAACGCATGCGAGCCTGTGCCCTCAGCCCGACCCAGGACGACCGACTACAACAGCGCTGGCGAGCCTGTTCCCTCAGCCTGACAAAGAACGACCGACTACAACAACGCTGGCGAGCCTGTGCCCTCAGCCCGACCCAGGACCGCCGACTACAACAACGCTGGCGAGCCTGTGCCCTCAGCCCGACCCAGTACCGCCGACTACAACAACGCTGGCGAGCCTGTGCCTTCAGCCCGACTTAGGACAGCCGACTAGAACAACCCTGGCGAGCCTGTGCCATCAGCCCGAACCAGGACTGCCAACTACAACAACGCTGGCGAGCCTGTGCCCTCAGCCCGACCCAGGACCGCCGACTACAACAACCCTGGCGAGCCTGTGCCCTCAGCCCGACCCAGGACCGCCGACTACAACAACGCTGGCGAGCCTGTGCCCTCAGCCCGACCCAGGACCGCCGACTACAACAATGCTGGCGAGCCTGTGCCCTCAGCCCGACCAGGACCGCCAACTACAACAACGCTGGCGAGCCTGTGCCCTCAGCCCGACCCAGGACGACCGACTACAACAACGCTGGCGAGCCTGTTCCCTCAGCCTGACCAAGAACGACCGACTACAACAACGCTGGCGAGCCTGTGCCCTCAGCCCGACCCAGGACCGCCGACTACAACAACGCTGGCGAGCCTGTTCCCTCAGCCCGACCCAGTACCGCCGACTACAACAACGCTGGCGAGCCTGTGCCTTCAGCCCGACTTAGGACAGCCGACTAGAACAACCCTGGCGAGCCTGTGCCATCAGCCCGAACCAGGACTGCCAACTACAACAACGCTGGCGAGCCTGTGCCCTCAGCCCGACCCAGGACCGCCGACTACAACAACGCTGGCGAGCCTGTGCCCTCAGCCCGACCCAGGACTGCCAACTACAACAACGCTGGCGAGCCTGTGCCCTCAGCCCGACCCAGGATTGCCGACTACAACAACGCTGGCGAGCCTGTGCCCTCAGCCCGACCCAGGACCGCCGACTACAACAATGCTGGCGAGCCTGTGCCCTCAGCCCGACCAGGACCGCCAACTACAACAACACTGGCGAGCCTGTGCCCTCAGCCCGACCCAGGATCGCCGACTACAACAACGCTGGAGAGCCTGTGCCCTCAGCCCGACCCAGGACGACCGACAAACCCAACACTGGCGAGCCTGTGCCCTCAGCCCGACCCAGGACGACCGACACACCCAACGCTGGCGAGCCTGTGCCCTGAGCCTGACCCATGGCGACGGACAAACCCAACGCAGGCGAGCCTGTGCCCTCAGCCCGACCCAGGACGACCGACTACAACAGCGCTGGCGAGCCTGTTCCCTCAGCCTGACCAAGAACGACCGACTACAACAACGCTGGCGAGCCTGTGCCCTCAGCCCGACCCAGGACCGCCGACTACAACAACGCTGGCGAGCCTGTGCCCTCAGCCCGACCCAGGACGACCGACAAACCCAACGCTGGTGAGCCTGTGCCCTCAGCCCGACCCAGGACGACCGACACACCCAACGCTGGCGAGTCTTTGCCCTGAGCCGGACCCAGGGCGACGGACAAACCCAACGCAGGCAAGCCTGTTCCCTCAGCCCGACCCAGGACGACCGACTACAACAACGCTGGCGAGCCTGTGCCCTCAGCCCGACCCAGGACGACCAACTACAACAACGCTGGCAAGCCTGTGCCCTCAGCCCGACACAGGACCGCCGACTACAACAACGCTGGCGAGCCTGTGCCCTCAGCCCGACACAGGACTGCCAACTACAACAACGCTGGCGAGCCTGTGCCCTCAGCCCGACCCAGGACCGCCGACTACAACAACGCTGGCGAGCCTGTGCCCTCAGCCCGACCCAGGACCGCCAACTACAACAATGCTGGCGAGCCTGTGCCCTCAGCCCGACCAGGACCGCCAACTACAACAACACTGGCGAGCCTGTGCCCTCAGCCCGACCCAGGATCGCCGACTACAACAACGCTGGAGAGCCTGTGCCCTCAGCCCGACCCAGGATCGCAGACTACAACAACGCTGCAGAGCCTGTGCCCTCAGCCCGACCCAGGACGACCGACAAACCCAACGCTGGTGAGCCTGTGCCCTCAGCCCGACCCAGGACGACCGACACACCCAACGCTGGCGAGTCTTTGCCCTGAGCCGGACCCAGGGCGACGGACAAACCCAACGCAGGCAAGCCTGTTCCCTCAGCCCGACCCAGGACGACCGACTACAACAACGCTGGCGAGCCTGTGCCCTCAGCCCGACCCAGGACGACCAACTACAACAAATCTGGCAAGCCTGTGCCCTCAGCCCGACACAGGACCGCCGACTACAACAACGCTGGCGAGCCTGTGCCCTCAGCCCGACCCAAGACCGCCGACTACAACAACGCTGGCGAGCCTGTGCCTTCAGCCCGACTGAGGACAGCCGACTAGAACAACCCTGGCGAGCCTGTGCCATCAGCCCGAACCAGGACCGCCGACTACAACAACGCTGGCGAGCCTGTGCCCTCAGCCCGACTCAGGACCGCCGACTACAACAACGCTGGCGAGCCTGTGCCCTCAGCCCGACCCAGGACCGCCGACTACAACAACGCTGGCGAGCCTGTGCCCTCAGCCCGACCCAGGACCGCCGACTACAACAATGCTGGCGAGCCTGTGCCCTCAGCCCGACCAGGACCGCCAACTACAACAACGCTGGCGAGCCTGTGCCCTCAGCCCGACCCAGGATCGCCGACTACAACAACGCTGGAGAGCCTGTGCCCTCAGCCCGACCCAGGACGACCGACAAACCCAACTCTGGCGAGCCTGTGCCCTCAGCCCGACCCAGGACGACCGACACACCCAACGCTGGCGAGCCTGTGCCCTGAGCCTGACCCAGGGCGACGGACAAACCCAACGCAGGCGAGCCTGTGCCCTCAGCCCGACCCAGGACGACCGACTACAACAGCGCTGGCGAGCCTGTTCCCTCAGCCTGACCAAGAACGACCGACTACAACAACGCTGGCGAGCCTGTGCCCTCAGCCCGACCCAGGACCGCCGACTACAACAACGCTGGCGAGCCTGTGCCCTCAGCCCGACCCAGTACCGCTGACTACAACAACGCTGGCGAGCCTGTGCCTTCAGCCCGACTTAGGACAGCCGACTAGAACAACCCTGGCGAGCCTGTGCCATCAGCCCGAACCAGGACTGCCAACTACAACAACGCTGGCGAGCCTGTGCCCTCAGCCCGACCCAGGACCGCCGACTACAACAACGCTGGCGAGCCTGTGCCCTCAGCCCGACCCAGGACCGCCAACTACAACAACGCTGGCGAGCCTGTGCCCTCAGCCCGACCCAGGACCGCCGACTACAACAACGCTGGCGAGCCTGTGCCCTCAGCCTGACCCAGGACCGCCGACTAATACAACGCTGGCGAGCCTGTGCCCTCAGCCCGACCCAGGACCGCCGACTACAACAACGCTGGCGAGCCTGTGCCCTCAGCCCGACCCAGGACCGCCAACTACAACAACGCTGGCGAGCCTGTGCCCTCAGCCCGACCCAGGATCGCAGACTACAACAACGCTGCAGAGCCTGTGCCCTCAGCCCGACCCAGGACGACCGACAAACCCAACGCTGGCGAGCCTGTGCCCTCAGCCCGACCCAGGACGACCGACACACCCAACGCTGGCGAGTCTGTGCCCTGAGCCTGACCCAGGGCGACGGACAAACCCAACGCAGGCAAGCCTGTTCCCTCAGCCCGACCCAGGACGACCGACTACAACAACGCTGGCGAGCCTGTGCCCTCAGCCCGACCAAGAGCGACCGACTACAACAACGCTGGCGAGCCTGTGCCCTCAGCCCGACCCAGGACGACAAACTACAACAACGCTGGCGAGCCTGTGCCCTCAGCCCGACACAGGACCGCCGACTACAACAACGCTGGCGAGCCTGTGCCCTCAGCCCGACCCAAGACCGCCGACTACAACAACGCTGGCAAGCCTGTGCCTTCAGCCCGACTGAGGACAGCCGACTAGAACAACCCTGGCGAGCCTGTGCCATCAGCCCGAACCAGGACCGCCGACTACAACAACGCTGGCGAGCCTGTGCCCTCAGCCCGACTCAGGACCGCCGACTACAACAACGCTGGCGAGCCTGTGCCCTCAGCCCGACCCAGGACCGCCGACTACAACAACGCTGGCGAGCCTGTGCCCTCAGACCGACCCAGGACCGCCGACTACAACAACGCTGGCGAGCCTGTGCCCTCAGCCCGACCCAGGACCGCCGACTAACACAACGCTGGCGAGCCTGTGCCCTCAGCCCGACCCAGGATTGCCGACTACAACAACGCTGGCGAGCCTGTGCCCTCAGCCCGACCCAGGACCACCGACTACAACAACGCTGGCGAGCCTGTGCCCTCAGCCCAACCAGGACCGCCAACTACAACAACGCTGGCGAGCCTGTGCCCTCAGCCCGACCCAGGATCGCTGACTACAACAACGCTGGAGAGCCTGTGCCCTCAGCCCGACCCAGGACGACCGACAAACCCAACACTGGCGAGCCTGTGCCCTCAGCCCGACCCAGGACGACCGACAAACCCAACACTGGCGAGCCTGTGCCCTGAGCCTGACCCAGGGAGACCGACACACCCAACGCTGGGGAGCCTGTGCCCTGAGCCTGACCCAGGGCGACGGACAAACCCAACGCAGGCGAGCCTGTGCCCTCAGCCCGACCCAGGACGACCGACTACAACAGCGCTGGCGAGCCTGTTCCCTCAGCCTGACCAAGAACGACCGACTACAACAACGCTGGCGAGCCTGTGCCCTCAGCCCGACCCAGGACCGCCGACTACAACAACGCTGGCGAGCCTGTGCCCTCAGCCCGACCCAGTACCGCCGACTACAACAACGCTGGCGAGCCTGTGCCTTCAGCCCGACTTAGGACAGCCGACTAGAACAACCCTGGCGAGCCTGTGCCATCAGCCCGAACCAGGACTGCCAACTACAACAACGCTGGCGAGCCTGTGCCCTCAGCCCGACTCAGGACCGCCGACTACAACAACGCTGGCGAGCCTGTGCCCTCAGCCCGACCCAGGACCGCCGACTACAACAACGCTGGCGAGCCTGTGCCCTCAGCCCGACCCAGTACCGCCGACTACAACAACGCTGGCGAGCCTGTGCCCTCAGACCGACCCAGGACCGCCAACTACAACAACGCTGGCGAGCCTGTGCCCTCAGCCCGACCCAGGATCGCAGACTACAACAACGCTGCAGAGCCTGTGCCCTCAGCCCGACCCAGGACGACCGACAAACCCAACGCTGGCGAGCCTGTGCCCTCAGCCCGACCCAGGACGACCGACACACCCAACGCTGGCGAGTCTGTGCCCTGAGCCTGACCCAGGGCGACGGACAAACCCAACGCAGGCAAGCCTGTTCCCTCAGCCCGACCCAGGACGACCGACTACAACAACGCTGGCGAGCCTGTGCCCTCAGCCCGACCAAGAACGACCGACTACAACAACGCTGGCGAGCCTGTGCCCTCAGCCCGACCCAGGACGACCAACTACAACAACGCTGGCGAGCCTGTGCCCTCAGCCCGACACAGGACCGCCGACTACAACAACGCTGGCAAGCCTGTGCCTTCAGCCCGACTGAGGACAGCCGACTAGAACAACCCTGGCGAGCCTGTGCCATCAGCCCGAACCAGGACCGCCGACTACAACAACGCTGGCGAGCCTGTGCCCTCAGCCCGACTCAGGACCGCCGACTACAACAACGCTGGCGAGCCTGTGCCCTCAGCCCGACCCAGGACCGCCGACTACAACAACGCTGGCGAGCCTGTGCCCTCAGACCGACCCAGGACCGCCGACTACAACAACGCTGGCGAGCCTGTGCCCTCAGCCCGACCCAGGACCGCCGACTAACACAACGCTGGCGAGCCTGTGCCCTCAGCCCGACCCAGGATTGCCGACTACAACAACGCTGGCGAGCCTGTGCCCTCAGCCCGACCCAGGACCACCGACTACAACAACGCTGGCGAGCCTGTGCCCTCAGCCCGACCAGGACCGCCAACTACAACAACGCTGGCGAGCCTGTGCCCTCAGCCCGACCCAGGATCGCCGACTACAACAACGCTGGTGAGCCTGTGCCCTCAGCCCGACCCAGGACGACCGACAAACCCAACACTGGCGAGCCTGTGCCCTCAGCCCGACCCAGGACGACCGACACACCCAACGCTGGCGAGCCTGTGCCCTGAGCCTGACCCAGGGCGACGGACAAACCCAACGCAGGCGAGCCTGTGCCCTCAGCCCGACCCAGGACGACCGACTACAACAACGCTGGCGAGCCTGTGCCCTCAGCCCGACCAAGAACGACCGACTACAACAACGCATGCGAGCCTGTGCCCTCAGCCCGACCCAGGACGACCGACTACAACAGCGCTGGCGAGCCTGTTCCCTCAGCCTGACAAAGAACGACCGACTACAACAACGCTGGCGAGCCTGTGCCCTCAGCCCGACCCAGGACCGCCGACTACAACAACGCTGGCGAGCCTGTGCCCTCAGCCCGACCCAGTACCGCCGACTACAACAACGCTGGCGAGCCTGTGCCTTCAGCCCGACTTAGGACAGCCGACTAGAACAACCCTGGCGAGCCTGTGCCATCAGCCCGAACCAGGACTGCCAACTACAACAACGCTGGCGAGCCTGTGCCCTCAGCCCAACTCAGGACCGCCGACTACAACAACGCTGGCGAGCCTGTGCCCTCAGCCCGACCCAGGACCGCCGACTACAACAACGCTGGCGAGCCTGTGCCCTCAGCCCGACCCAGGACCGCAGACTACAACAACGCTGCAGAGCCTGTGCCCTCAGCCCGACCCAGGACGACCGACAAACCCAACGCTGGCGAGCCTGTGCCCTCAGCCCGACCCAGGACGACCGACACACCCAACGCTGGCGAGTCTGTGCCCTGAGCCTGACCCAGGGCGACGGACAAACCCAACGCAGGCAAGCCTGTTCCCTCAGCCCGACCCAGGACGACCGACTACAACAACGCTGGCGAGCCTGTGCCCTCAGCCCGACCAAGAACGACCGACTACAACAACGCTGGCGAGCCTGTGCCCTCAGCCCGACCCAGGACGACCAACTACAACAACGCTGGCGAGCCTGTGCCCTCAGCCCGACACAGGACCGCCGACTACAACAACGCTGGCGAGCCTGTGCCCTCAGCCCGACCCAAGACCGCCGACTACAACAACGCTGGCAAGCCTGTGCCTTCAGCCCGACTGAGGACAGCCGACTAGAACAACCCTGGCGAGCCTGTGCCATCAGCCCGAACCAGGACCGCCGACTACAACAACGCTGGCGAGCCTGTGCCCTCAGCCCGACCCAGGACCGCCGACTACAACAACGCTGGCGAGCCTGTGCCCTCAGACCGACCCAGGACCGCCGACTACAACAACGCTGGCGAGCCTGTGCCCTCAGCCCGACCCAGGACCGCCGACTAACACAACGCTGGCGAGCCTGTGCCCTCAGCCCGACCCAGGATTGCCGACTACAACAACGCTGGCGAGCCTGTGCCCTCAGCCCGACCCAGGACCGCCGACTACAACAATGCTGGCGAGCCTGTGCCCTCAGCCCGACCAGGACCGCCAACTACAACAACGCTGGCGAGCCTGTGCCCTCAGCCCGACCCAGGATCGCCGACTACAACAACGCTGGAGAGCCTGTGCCCTCAGCCCGACCCAGGACGACCGACAAACCCAACACTGGCGAGCCTGTGCCCTCAGCCCGACCCAGGACGACCGACACACCCAACGCTGGCGAGCCTGTGCCCTGAGCCTGACCCAGGGCGACGGACAAACCCAACGCTGGCGAGCCTGTGCCCTCAGCCCGACCCAGGACGACCGACTACAACAGCGCTGGCGAGCCTGTTCCCTCAGCCTGACCAAGAACGACCGACTACAACAACGCTGGCGAGCCTGTGCCCTCAGCCCGACCCAGGACCGCCGACTACAACAACGCTGGCGAGCCTGTGCCCTCAGCCCGACCCAGGATCGCAGACTACAACAACGCTGCAGAGCCTGTGCCCTCAGCCCGACCCAGGACGACCGACAAACCCAACGCTGGTGAGCCTGTGCCCTCAGCCCGACCCAGGACGACCGACACACCCAACGCTGGCGAGTCTTTGCCCTGAGCCGGACCCAGGGCGACGGACAAACCCAACGCAGGCAAGCCTGTTCCCTCAGCCCGACCCAGGACGACCGACTACAACAACGCTGGCGAGCCTGTGCCCTCAGCCCGACCCAGGACGACCAACTACAACAACGCTGGCAAGCCTGTGCCCTCAGCCCGACCCAGGACCGCCGACTACAACAACGCTGGCGAGCCTGTGCCCTCAGCCCGACCCAAGACCGCCGACTACAACAACGCTGGCGAGCCTGTGCCTTCAGCCCGACTGAGGACAGCCGACTAGAACAACCCTGGCGAGCCTGTGCCATCAGCCCGAACCAGGACCGCCGACTACAACAACGCTGGCGAGCCTGTGCCCTCAGCCCGACTCAGGACCGCCGACTACAACAACGCTGGCGAGCCTGTGCCCTCAGCCCGACCCAGGACCGCCGACTACAACAACGCTGGCGAGCCTGTGCCCTCAGCCCGACCCAGGACCGCCGACTACAACAACGCTGGCGAGCCTGTGCCCTCAGACCGACCCAGGACCGCCGACTACAACAACGCTGGCGAGCCTGTGCCCTCAGCCCGACCCAGGACCGCCGACTAACACAACGCTGGCGAGCCTGTGCCCTCAGCCCGACCCAGGATTGCCGACTACAACAACGCTGGCGAGCCTGTGCCCTCAGCCCGAACCAGGACCGCCGACTACAACAATGCTGGCGAGCCTGTGCCCTCAGCCCGACCAGGACCGCCAACTACAACAACGCTGGCGAGCCTGTGCCCTCAGCCCGACCCAGGATCGCCGACTACAACAACACTGGAGAGCCTGTGCCCTCAGCCCGACCCAGGACGACCGACAAACCCAACACTGGCGAGCCTGTGCCCTCAGCCCGACCCAGGACGACCGACACACCCAACGCTGGCGAGCCTGTGCCCTGAGCCTGACCCAGGGCGACGGACAAACCCAACGCAGGCGAGCCTGTGCCCTCAGCCCGACCCAGGACGACCGACTACAACAGCGCTGGCGAGCCTGTTCCCTCAGCCTGACCAAGAACGACCGACTACAACAACGCTGGCGAGCCTGTGCCCTCAGCCCGACCCAGGACCGCCGACTACAACAACGCTGGCGAGCCTGTGCCCTCAGCCCGACACAGTACCGCCGACTACAACAACGCTGGCGAGCCTGTGCCTTCAGCCCGACTTAGGACAGCCGACTAGAACAACCCTGGCGAGCCTGTGCCATCAGCCCGAACCAGGACTGCCAACTACAACAACGCTGGCGAGCCTGTGCCCTCAGCCCGACCAAGAACGACCGACTACAACAACGCATGCGAGCCTGTGCCCTCAGCCCGACCCAGGACGACCGACTACAACAGCGCTGGCGAGCCTGTTCCCTCAGCCTGACAAAGAACGACCGACTACAACAACGCTGGCGAGCCTGTGCCCTCAGCCCGACCCAGGACCGCCGACTACAACAACGCTGGCGAGCCTGTGCCCTCAGCCCGACCCAGTACCGCCGACTACAACAACGCTGGCGAGCCTGTGCCTTCAGCCCGACTTAGGACAGCCGACTAGAACAACCCTGGCGAGCCTGTGCCATCAGCCCGAACCAGGACTGCCAACTACAACAACGCTGGCGAGCCTGTGCCCTCAGCCCAACTCAGGACCGCCGACTACAACAACCCTGGCGAGCCTGTGCCCTCAGCCCGACCCAGGACCGCCGACTACAACAACGCTGGCGAGCCTGTGCCCTCAGCCCGACCCAGGACCGCCGACTACAACAACGCTGGCGAGCCTGTGCCCTCAGCCCGACCCAGGACCGCCGACTACAACAACGCTGGCGAGCCTGTGCCCTCAGTCCGACCCAGGACCGCCAACTACAACAACGCTGGCGAGCCTGTGCCCTCAGCCCGACCCAGGATCGCAGACTACAACAACGCTGCAGAGCCTGTGCCCTCAGCCCGACCCAGGACGACCGACAAACCCAACGCTGGCGAGCCTGTGCCCTCAGCCCGACCCAGGACGACCGACACACCCAACGCTGGCGAGTCTGTGCCCTGAGCCTGACCCAGGGCGACGGACAAACCCAACGCAGGCAAGCCTGTTCCCTCAGCCCGACCCAGGACGACCGACTACAACAACGCTGGCGAGCCTGTGCCCTCAGCCCGACCAAGAACGACCGACTACAACAACGCTGGCGAGCCTGTGCCCTCAGCCCGACCCAGGACGACCAACTACAACAACGCTGGCGAGCCTGTGCCCTCAGCCCGACACAGGACCGCCGACTACAACAACGCTGGCGAGCCTGTGCCCTCAGCCCGACCCAAGACCGCCGACTACAACAACGCTGGCAAGCCTGTGCCTTCAGCCCGACTGAGGACAGCCGACTAGAACAACCCTGGCGAGCCTGTGCCATCAGCCCGAACCAGGACCGCCGACTACAACAACGCTGGCGAGCCTGTGCCCTCAGCCTGACCCAGGACCGCCGACTACAACAACGCTGGCGAGCCTGTGCCCTCAGACCGACCCAGGACCGCCGACTACAACAACGCTGGCGAGCCTGTGCCCTCAGCCCGACCCAGGACCGCCGACTAACACAACGCTGGCGAGCCTGTGCCCTCAGCCCGACCCAGGATTGCCGACTACAACAACGCTGGCGAGCCTGTGCCCTCAGCCCGACCCAGGACCGCCGACTACAACAATGCTGGCGAGCCTGTGCCCTCAGCCCGACCAGGACCGCCAACTACAACAACGCTGGCGAGCCTGTGCCCTCAGCCCGACCCAGGATCGCCGACTACAACAACGCTGGAGAGCCTGTGCCCTCAGCCCGACCCAGGACGACCGACAAACCCAACACTGGCGAGCCTGTGCCCTCAGCCCGACCCAGGACGACCGACACACCCAACGCTGGCGAGCCTGTGCCCTGAGCCTGACCCAGGGCGACGGACAAACCCAACGCAGGCGAGCCTGTGCCCTCAGCCCGACCCAGGACGACCGACTACAACAGCGCTGGCGAGCCTGTTCCCTCAGCCTGACCAAGAACGACCGACTACAACAACGCTGGCGAGCCTGTGCCCTCAGCCCGACCCAGGACCGCCGACTACAACAACGCTGGCGAGCCTGTGCCCTCAGCCCGACCCAGTACCGCCGACTACAACAACGCTGGCGAGCCTGTGCCTTCAGCCCGACTTAGGACAGCCGACTAGAACAACCCTGGCGAGCCTGTGCCATCAGCCCGAACCAGGACTGCCAACTACAACAACGCTGGCGAGCCTGTGCCCTCAGCCCGACTCAGGACCGCCGACTACAACAACGCTGGCGAGCCTGTGCCCTCAGCCCGACCCAGGACCGCCGACTACAACAACGCTGGCGAGCCTGTGCCCTCAGCCCGACCCAGGACCGCCAACTACAACAACGCTGGCGAGCCTGTGCCCTCAGCCCGACCCAGGACCGCCGACTACAACAACGCTGGCGAGCCTGTGCCCTCAGCCTGACCCAGGACCGCCGACTAATACAACGCTGGCGAGCCTGTGCCCTCAGCCCGACCCAGGACCGCCGACTGCAACAACGCTGGCGAGCCTGTGCCCTCAGCCCGACCCAAGACCGCCAACTACAACAATGCTGGCGAGCCTGTGCCCTCAGCCCGACCCAGGATCGCAGACTACAACAACGCTGGCGAGCCTGTGCCCTCAGCCTGACCCAGGACCGCCGACTAACACAACGCTGGCGAGCCTGTGCCCTCAGCCCGACCCAGGACCGCCGACTACAACAATGCTGGCGAGCCTGTGCCCTCAGCCCGACCCAGGACCGCCAACTACAACAACGCTGGCGAGCCTGTGCCCTCAGCCCGACCCAGGATCGCAGACTACAACAACGCTGCAGAGCCTGTGCCCTCAGCCCGACCCAGGACGACCGACAAACCCAACGCTGGTGAGCCTGTGCCCTCAGCCCGACCCAGGACGACCGACACACCCAACGCTGGCGAGTCTTTGCCCTGAGCCGGACCCAGGGCGACGGACAAACCCAACGCAGGCAAGCCTGTTCCCTCAGCCCGACCCAGGACGACCGACTACAACAACGCTGGCGAGCCTGTGCCCTCAGCCCGACCAAGAACGACCGACTACAACAACGCTGGCGAGCCTGTGCCCTCTGCCCGACCCAGGACGACCAACTACAACAACGCTGGCGAGCCTGTGCCCTCAGCCCGACACAGGACCGCCGACTACAACAACGCTGGCGAGCCTGTGCCCTCAGCCCGACCCAAGACCGCCGACTACAACAACGCTGGCGAGCCTGTGCCCTCAGCCCGACCCAGGATTGCCGACTACAACAACGCTGGCGAGCCTGTGCCCTCAGCCCGACCCAGGACCGCCGACTACAACAACGCTGGCGAGCCTGTGCCCTCAGCCCGACCAGGACCGCCAACTACAACAACGCTGGCGAGCCTGTGCCCTCAGCCCGACCCAGGATCGCCGACTACAACAACGCTGGAGAGCCTGTGCCCTCAGCCCGACCCAGGACGACCGACAAACCCAACACTGGCGAGCCTGTGCCCTCAGCCCGACCCAGGACGACCGACACACCCAACGCTGGCGAGCCTGTGCCCTGAGCCTGACCCAGGGCGACGGACAAACCCAACGCAGGCGAGCCTGTGCCCTCAGCCCGACCAAGAACGACCGACTACAACAACGCTGGCGAGCCTGTGCCCTCAGCCCGACCCAGGACCGCCGACTACAACAACGCTGGCGAGCCTGTGCCCTCAGCCCGACCCAGTACCGCCGACTACAACAACGCTGGCGAGCCTGTGCCTTCAGCCCGACTTAGGACAGCCGACTAGAACAACCCTGGCGAGCCTGTGCCATCAGCCCGAACCAGGACTGCCAACTACAACAACGCTGGCGAGCCTGTGCCCTCAGCCCGACTCAGGACCGCCGACTACAACAACGCTGGCGAGCCTGTGCCCTCAGCCCGACCCAGGACCGCCGACTACAACAACGCTGGCGAGCCTGTGCCCTCAGCCCGACCCAGGACCGCCAACTACAACAACGCTGGCGAGCCTGTGCCCTCAGCCCGACCCAGGACCGCCGACTACAACAACGCTGGCGAGCCTGTGCCCTCAGCCTGACCCAGGACCGCCGACTAACACAACGCTGGCGAGCCTGTGCCCTCAGCCCGACCCAGGACCGCCGACTACAACAACGCTGGCGAGCCTGTGCCCTCAGCCCGACCCAGGACCGCCGACTACAACAACGCTGGCGAGCCTGTGCCCTCAGCCCGACTCAGGACCGCCGACTACAACAACGCTGGCGAGCCTGTGCCCTCAGCCCGACCCAGGACCGCCGACTACAACAAAGCTGGCGAGCCTGTGCCCTCAGACAAACCCAGGACCGCCGACTACAACAACGCTGGCGAGCCTGTGCCCTCAGCCTGACCCAGGACCGCCGACTAACACAACGCTGGCGAGCCTGTGCCCTCAGCCCGACCCAGGACGACCGACAAACCCAACGCTGGCGAGCCTGTGCCCTCAGCCCGACCCAGGATCGCCGACTACAACAACGCTGGAGAGCCTGTGCCCTCAGCCCGACCCAGGACGACCGACAAACCCAACGCTGGCGAGCCTGTGCCCTCAGCCCGACCCAGGACGACCGACACACCCAACGCTGGCGAGCCTGTGCCCTGAGCCTGACCAAGGGCGACGGACAAACCCAACGCAGGCGAGCCTGTGCCCTCAGCCCAACCCAGGACGACCGACTACAACAACGCTGGCGAGCCTGTGCCCTCAGCCCGACCAAGAACGACCGACTACAACAACGCTGGCGAGCCTGTGCCCTCAGCCCGACCCAGGATTGCAACTACAAAAACGCTGGCGAGCCTGTGCCCTCAGCCCGACCCAGGACCGCCGACCACAACAACGCTGGCGAGCCTGTGCCCTCAGCCCGACCCAGTACCGCCGACTACAACAACGCTGGCGAGCCTGTGCCTTCGGCCCGACTGAGGACAGCCGACTAGAACAACCCTGGCGAGCCTGTGCCATAAGCCCGAACCAGGACTGACGACTACAACAACGCTGGCGAGCCTGTGCCCTCAGCCCGACTCAGGACCGCCGACTACAACAACGCTGGCGAGCCTGTGCCCTCAGCACGAACAAGAGCGACCGACTACAACAACGCATGCGAGCCTGTGCCCTCAGCCCGACCCAGGATGACCAACTACGACAACGCTGGCGAGCCTGTGCCCTCAGCCAGACAAAGGACCGCCGACTACAACAACGCTGGCGAGCCTGTGCCCTCAGCCCGACCCAGGACCGCCGACAACAACAACGCTGGCGAGCCTGTGCCTTCAGCCCGACTGAGGACAGCCGACTAGAACAACCCTGGCGAGCCTGTAACATCAGCCCGAACCAGGACCGCCGACTACAACAACGCTGGCGAGCCTGTGCCCTCAGCCCGACTCAGGACTGCGGACTACAACAACGCTGGCGAGCCTGTGCCCTCAGCCCGACCCAGGACCGCCGACTACAACAACGCTGGCGAGCCTGTGCCCTCAGCCCGACCCAGGACCGCCGACTAACACAACGCTGGCGAGCCTGTGCCCTCAGCCCGACCCAGGACCGGCGACTACAACAACGCTGGCGAGCCTGTGCCCTCAGCCCGACCAGGACCGCCAACTACAACAACGCTGGCGAGCCTGTGCCCTCAGCCCGACCCAGGATCGCCGACTACAACAACGCTGGAGAGCCTGTGCCCTCAGCCCGACCCAGGACGACCGACAAACCCAACGCTGGCGAGCCTGTGCCCTCAGCCCGACCCAGGATGACCGACACACCCAACGCTGGCGAGCCTGTGCCCTGAGCCTTACCCAGGGCGACGGACAAACCCAACGCAGGCGAGCCTGTGCCCTCAGCCCGACCCAGGACAACCGACTACAACAAAGCTGGCGAGCCTGTGCCCTCAGCCCGACCAAGAACGACCGACTACAACAACGCTGGCGAGCCTGTGCCCTCAGGCCGACCCAGGACCGCCGACTACAAAAACGCTGGCGAGCCTGTGCCCTCAGCCCGACCCAGGACGACCAACTACAACAACGCTGGCGAGCCTGTGCCTTCAGCCCGACTTAGGACAGCCGACTAGAACAACCCTGGCGAGCCTGTGCCATCAGCCCGAACCAGGACCGCCGACTACAACAACGCTGGCGAGCCTGTGCCCTCAGCCCGACTCAGGACTGCGGACTACAACAACGCTGGCGAGCCTGTGCCCTCAGCCCGACCCAGGACCGCCGACTACAACAACGCTGGCGAGCCTGTGCCCTCAGCCCGACCCAGGACCGCCGACTAACACAACGCTGGCGAGCCTGTGCCCTCAGCCCGACCCAGGACCGGCGACTACAACAACGCTGGCGAGCCTGTGCCCTCAGCCTGACCAGGACCGCCAACTACAACAACGCTGGCGAGCCTGTGCCCTCAGCCCGACCCAGGATCGCCGACTACAACAACGCTGGAGAGCCTGTGCCCTCAGCCCGACCCCGGACGACAGACAAACCCAACGCTGGCGAGCCTGTGCCCTCAGCCCGACCCAGGATGACCGACACACCCAACGCTGGCGAGCCTGTGCCCTGAGCCTTACCCAGGGCGACGGACAAACCCAACGCAGGCGAGCCTGTGCCCTCAGCCCGACCCAGGACAACCGACTACAACAAAGCTGGCGAGCCTGTGCCCTCAGCCCGACCAAGAACGACCGACTACAACAACGCTGGCGAGCCTGTGCCCTCAGGCCGACCCAGGACCGCCGACTACAAAAACGCTGGCGAGCCTGTGCCCTCAGCCCGACCCAGGACGACCAACTACAACAACGCTGGCGAGCCTGTGCCCTCAGCCCGACCCAGGACCGCCGACTACAACGCTGGCGAGCCTGTGCCCTCAGCCCGACCCAGGACCGCCGACTACAACAACCCTGGCGAGCCTGTGCCATCAGCCCGAACCAGAACCGCCGACTACAACAACGCTGGAGAGCCTGTGCCCTCAGCCCGACCCAGGATGACCGACAAACCCAACGCTGGCGAGCCTGTGCCCTCAGCCCGACCCAGGACGACCGACACACCCAACGCAGGCGAGCCTGTGCCCTGAGCCTGACCCAGGGCGATGGACAAACCCAACGCAGGTGAGCCTGTGCCCTCAGCCCGACCCAGGACGACCGACTACAACAACGCTGGCGAGCCTGTGCCCTAAGCCCGACCAAGAACGACCGACTACAACAACGCTGGCGAGCCTGTGCCCTCAGCCCGACCCAGGACGACCGACTACAACAACGCTGGCGAGCCTGTGCCCTCAGCCCGACCCAGGACGACCGACTACAACAACGCAGGCGAGCCTGTGCCCTGAGCCTGACCCAGGACGACGGAAAAACCAAACGCAGGTGAGCCTGTGCCCTGAGCCTAACCCAGGACGACGGAAAAACCAAACGCTGGCGAGCCTGTGCCCTGAGCCTGACCCAGAACGACGGACAAACCCAACGCAGGCGAGCCTGTGCCCTCAGCCCGACCCAGGACGACCAACTACAACAACGCAGGCGAGCCTGTGCCCTCAGCCCGACCCTGGACGACCAACTACAACAACGCTGGCAAGCCTGTACCATCAGCCCGACTTAGGACAGCCGACTAGAACAACCCTGGCGAGCCTGTGCCATCAGCCCGACCCAGGACGACCGACAAACCCAACGCTGGTGAGCCTGTGCCCTCAGCCCGACCCAGGACGACCGACACACCCAACGCTGGCGAGTCTTTGCCCTGAGCCGGACCCAGGGCGACGGACAAACCCAACGCAGGCAAGCCTGTTCCCTCAGCCCGACCCAGGACGACCGACTACAACAACGCTGGCGAGCCTGTGCCCTCAGCCCGACCAAGAACGACCGACTACAACAACGCTGGCGAGCCTGTGCCCTCAGCCCGACCCAGGACGACCAACTACAACAACGCTGGCGAGCCTGTGCCCTCAGCCCGACACAGGACCGCCGACTACAACAACGCTGGCGAGCCTGTGCCCTCAGCCCGACCCAAGACCGCCGACTACAACAACGCTGGCGAGCCTGTGCCTTCAGCCCGACTGAGGACAGCCGACTAGAACAACCCTGGCGAGCCTGTGCCATCAGCCCGAACCAGGACCGCCGACTACAACAACGCTGGCGAGCCTGTGCCCTCAGCCCGACTCAGGACCGCCGACTACAACAACGCTGGCGAGCCTGTGCCCTCAGCCCGACCCAGGACCGCCGACTACAACAAAGCTGGCGAGCCTGTGCCCTCAGCCCGACCCAGGACCGCCGACTACAACAACGCTGGCGAGCCTGTGCCCTCAGACCGACCCAGGACCGCCGACTACAACAACGCTGGCGAGCCTGTGCCCTCAGCCCGACCCAGGACCGCCGACTAACACAACGCTGGCGAGCCTGTGCCCTCAGCCCGACCCAGGATTGCCGACTACAACAACGCTGGCGAGCCTGTGCCCTCAGCCCGACCCAGGACCGCCGACTACAACAATGCTGGCGAGCCTGTGCCCTCAGCCCGACCAGGACCGCCAACTACAACAACGCTGGCGAGCCTGTGCCCTCAGCCCGACCCAGGATCGCCGACTACAACAACGCTGGAGAGCCTGTGCCCTCAGCCCGACCCAGGACGACCGACAAACCCAACACTGGCGAGCCTGTGCCCTCAGCCCGACCCAGGACGACCGACACACCCAACGCTGGCGAGCCTGTGCCCTGAGCCTGACACAGGGCGACGGACAAACCCAACGCAGGCGAGCCTGTGCCCTCAGCCCGACCCAGGACGACCGACTACAACAGCGCTGGCGAGCCTGTTCCCTCAGCCTGACCAAGAACGACCGACTACAACAACGCTGGCGAGCCTGTGCCCTCAGCCCGACCCAGGACCGCCGACTACAACAACGCTGGCGAGCCTGTGCCCTCAGCCCGACCAAGACCGCCAACTACAACAACGCTGGCGAGCCTGTGCCCTCAGCCCGACCCAGGATCGCCGACTACAACAACGCTGGAGAGCCTGTGCCCTCAGCCCGACCCAGGACGACCGACAAACCCAACACTGGCGAGCCTGTGCCCTCAGCCCGACCCAGGACGACCGACACACCCAACGCTGGCGAGCCTGTGCCCTGAGCCTGACCCAGGGCGACGGACAAACCCAACGCTGGCGAGCCTGTGCCCTCAGCCCGACCCAGGACGACCGACTACAACAACGCTGGCGAGCCTGTTCCCTCAGCCTGACCAAGAACGACCGACTACAACAACGCTGGCGAGCCTGTGCCCTCAGCCCGACCCAGGACCGCCGACTACAACAACGCTGGCGAGCCTGTGCCCTCAGCCCGACCCAGTACCGCCGACTACAACAACGCTGGCGAGCCTGTGCCTTCAGCCCGACTTAGGACAGCCGACTAGAACAACCCTGGCGAGCCTGTGCCATCAGCCCGAACCAGGACTGCCAACTACAACAACGCTGGCGAGCCTGTGCCCTCAGCCCGACCCAGGACCGCCGACTACAACAACGCTGGCGAGCCTGTGCCCTCAGCCCGACCCAGGACTGCCAACTACAACAACGCTGGCGAGCCTGTGCCCTCAGCCCGACCCAGGACCGCCGACTACAACAACGCTGGCGAGCCTGTGCCCTCAGCCTGACCCAGGACCGCCGACTAACACAACGCTGGCGAGCCTGTGCCCTCAGCCCGACCCAGGACCGCCGACTACAACAACGCTGGCGAGCCTGTGCCCTCAGCCCGACCCAGGACCGCCAACTACAACAACGCTGGCGAGCCTGTGCCCTCAGCCCGACCCAGGATCGCAGACTACAACAACGCTGCAGAGCCTGTGCCCTCAGCCCGACCCAGGACGACCGACAAACCCAACGCTGGCGAGCCTGTGCCCTCAGCCCGACCCAGGACGACCGACACACCCAACGCTGGCGAGTCTGTGCCCTGAGCCTGACCCAGGGCGACGGACAAACCCAACGCAGGCAAGCCTGTTCCCTCAGCCCGACCCAGGACGACCGACTACAACAACGCTGGCGAGCCTGTGCCCTCAGCCCGACCAAGAACGACCGACTACAAAAACGCTGGCGAGCCTGTGCCCTCAGCCCGACCCAGGACGACCAACTACAACAACGCTGGCGAGCCTGTGCCCTCAGCCCGACACAGGACCGCCGACTACAACAACGCTGGCGAGCCTGTGCCCTCAGCCCGACCCAAGACCGCCGACTACAACAAGGCTGGCAAGCCTGTGCCTTCAGCCCGACTGAGGACAGCCGACTAGAACAACCCTGGCGAGCCTGTGCCATCAGCCTGAACCAGGACCGCCGACTACAACAACCCTGGCGAGCCTGTGCCCTCAGCCCGACTCAGGACCGCCGACTACAACAACGCTGGCGAGCCTGTGCCCTCAGCCCGACCCAGGACCGCCGACTACAACAACGCTGGCGAGCCTGTGCCCTCAGACCGACCCAGGACCGCCGACTACAACAACGCTGGCGAGCCTGTGCCCTCAGCCCGACCCAGGACCGCCGACTAACACAACGCTGGCGAGCCTGTGCCCTCAGCCCGACCCAGGATTGCCGACTACAACAACGCTGGCGAGCCTGTGCCCTCAGCCTGACCCAGGACCGCCGACTACAACAATGCTGGCGAGCCTGTGCCCTCAGCCCGACCAGGACCGCCAACTACAACAACGCTGGCGAGCCTGTGCCCTCAGCCCGACCCAGGATCGCCGACTACAACAACGCTGGAGAGCCTGTGCCCTCAGCCCGACCCAGGACGACCGACAAACCCAACACTGGCGAGCCTGTGCCCTCAGCCCGACCCAGGACGACCGACACACCCAACGCTGGCAAGCCTGTGCCCTGAGCCTGACCCAGGGCGACGGACAAACCCAACGCAGGCGAGCCTGTGCCCTCAGCCCGACCCAGGACGACCGACTACAACAGCGCTGGCGAGCCTGTTCCCTCAGCCTGACCAAGAACGACCGACTACAACAACGCTGGTGAGCCTGTGCCCTCAGCCCGACCCAGGACCGCCGACTACAACAACGCTGGCGAGCCTGTGCCCTCAGCCCGACCCAGTACCGCCGACTACAACAACGCTGGCGAGCCTGTGCCTTCAGCCCGACTTAGGACAGCCGACTAGAACAACCCTGGCGAGCCTGTGCCATCAGCCCGAACCAGGACTGCCAACTACAACAACGCTGGCGAGCCTGTGCCCTCAGCCCGACCCAGGACCGCCGACTACAACAACGCTGGCGAGCCTGTGCCCTCAGCCTGACCCAGGACCGCCGACTAATACAACGCTGGCGAGCCTGTGCCCTCAGCCCGACCCAGGACGACCGACAAACCCAACGCTGGTGAGCCTGTGCCCTCAGCCCGACCCAGGACGACCGACACACCCAACGCTGGCAAGTCTTTGCCCTGAGCCGGACCCAGGGCGACGGACAAACCCAACGCAGGCAAGCCTGTTCCCTCAGCCCGACCCAGGACGACCGACTACAACAACGCTGGCGAGCCTGTGCCCTAAGCCCGACCAAGAACGACCGACTACAACAACGCTGGCGAGCCTGTGCCCTCAGCCCGACCCAGGACGACCAACTACAACAACGCTGGCGAGCCTGTGCCCTCAGCCCGACACAGGACCGCCGACTACAACAACGCTGGCGAGCCTGTGCCCTCAGCCCGACCCAAGACCGCCGACTACAACAACGCTGGCGAGCCTGTGCCTTCAGCCCGACTGAGGACAGCCGACTAGAACAACCCTGGCGAGCCTGTGCCATCAGCCCGAACCAGGACCGCCGACTACAACAACGCTGGCGAGCCTGTGCCCTCAGCCTGACTCAGGACCGCCGACTACAACAACGCTGGCGAGCCTGTGCCCTCAGCCCGACCCAGGACCGCCGACTACAACAACGCTGGCGAGCCTGTGCCCTCAGCCCGACCCAGGACCGCCGACTACAACAACGCTGGCGAGCCTGTGCCCTCAGACCGACCCAGGACCGCCGACTACAACAACGCTGGCGAGCCTGTGCCCTCAGCCCGACCCAGGACCGCCGACTAACACAACGCTGGCGAGCCTGTGCCCTCAGCCCGACCCAGGATTGCCGACTACAACAACGCTGGCGAGCCTGTGCCCTCAGCCCGACCCAGGACCGCCGACTACAACAATGCTGGCGAGCCTGTGCCCTCAGCCCGACCAGGACCGCCAACTACAACAACACTGGCGAGCCTGTGCCCTCAGCCCGACCCAGAATCGCCGACTACAACAACGCTGGAGAGCCTGTGCCCTCAGCCCGACCCAGGACGACCGACAAACCCAACACTGGCGAGCCTGTGCCCTCAGCCCGACCCAGGACGACCGACACACCCAACGCTGGCGAGCCTGTGCCCTGAGCCTGACCCAGGGCGACGGACAAACCCAACGCAGGCGAGCCTGTGCCCTCAGCCCGACCCAGGACGACCGACTACAACAGCGCTGGCGAGCCTGTTCCCTCAGCCTGACCAAGAACGACCGACTACAACAACGCTGGCGAGCCTGTGCCCTCAGCCCGACCCAGGACCGCCGACTACAACAACGCTGGCGAGCCTGTGCCCTCAGCCCGACCCAGGATCGCAGACTACAACAACGCTGCAGAGCCTGTGCCCTCAGCCCGACCCAGGACGACCGACAAACCCAACGCTGGTGAGCCTGTGCCCTCAGCCCGACCCAGGACGACCGACACACCCAACGCTGGCGAGTCTTTGCCCTGAGCCGGACCCAGGGCGACGGACAAACCCAACGCAGGCAAGCCTGTTCCCTCAGCCCGACCCAGGACGACCGACTACAACAACGCTGGCGAGCCTGTGCCCTCAGCCCGACCAAGAACGACCGACTACAACAACGCTGGCGAGCCTGTGCCCTCAGCCCGACCCAGGACGACCAACTACAACAACGCTGGCGAGCCTGTGCCCTCAGCCCGACACAGGACCGCCGACTACAACAACGCTGGCGAGCCTGTGCCCTCAGCCCGACCCAAGACCGCCGACTACAACAACGCTGGCGAGCCTGTGCCTTCAGCCCGACTGAGGACAGCCGACTAGAACAACCCTGGCGAGCCTGTGCCATCAGCCCGAACCAGGACCGCCGACTACAACAACGCTGGCGAGCCTGTGCCCTCAGCCCGACCCAGGACCGCCGACTACAACAACGCTGGCGAGCCTGTGCCCTCAGCCCGACCCAGGACCGCCGACTACAACAACGCTGGCGAGCCTGTGCCCTCAGCCCGACCCAGGACCGCCGACTACAACAACGCTGGCGAGCCTGTGCCCTCAGACCGACCCAGGACCGCCGACTACAACAACGCTGGCGAGCCTGTGCCCTCAGCCCGACCCAGGACCGCCGACTAACACAACGCTGGCGAGCCTGTGCCCTCAGCCCGACCCAGGATTGCCGACTACAACAACGCTGGCGAGCCTGTGCCCTCAGCCCGACCCAGGACCGCCGACTACAACAATGCTGGCGAGCCTGTGCCCTCAGCCCGACCAGGACCGCCAACTACAACAACGCTGGCGAGCCTGTGCCCTCAGCCCGACCCAGGATCGCCGACTACAACAACGCTGGAGAGCCTGTGCCCTCAGCCCGACCCAGGACGACCGACAAACCCAACACTGGCGAGCCTGTGCCCTCAGCCCGACCCAGGACGACCGACACACCCAACGCTGGCGAGCCTGTGCCCTGAGCCTGACCCAGGGCGACGGACAAACCCAACGCAGGCGAGCCTGTGCCCTCAGCCCGACCCAGGACGACCGACTACAACAGCGCTGGCGAGCCTGTTCCCTCAGCCTGACCAAGAACGACCGACTACAACAACGCTGGCGAGCCTGTGCCCTCAGCCCGACCCAGGACCGCCGACTACAACAACGCTGGCGAGCCTGTGCCCTCAGCCCGACCCAGTACCGCCGACTACAACAACGCTGGCGAACCTGTGCCTTCAGCCCGACTTAGGACAGCCGACTAGAACAACCCTGGCGAGCCTGTGCCATCAGCCCGAACCAGGACTGCCAACTACAACAACGCTGGCGAGCCTGTGCCCTCAGCCCGACTCAGGACCGCCGACTACAACAACGCTGGCGAGCCTGTGCCCTCAGCCCGACCCAGGACCGCCGACTACAACAACGCTGGCGAGCCTGTGCCCTCAGCCCGACCCAGGACCGCCAACTACAACAACGCTGGCGAGCCTGTGCCCTCAGCCCGACCCAGGACCGCCGACTACAACAACGCTGGCGAGCCTGTGCCCTCAGCCTGACCCAGGACCGCCGACTAATACAACGCTGGCGAGCCTGTGCCCTCAGCCCGACCCAGGACCGCCGACTACAACAACGCTGGCGAGCCTGTGCCCTCAGCCCGACCCAGGACCGCCAACTACAACAACGCTGGCGAGCCTGTGCCCTCAGCCCGACCCAGGATCGCAGACTACAACAACGCTGCAGAGCCTGTGCCCTCAGCCCGACCCAGGACGACCGACAAACCCAACGCTGGCGAGCCTGTGCCCTCAGCCCGACCCAGGACGACCGACACACCCAACGCTGGCGAGTCTGTGCCCTGAGCCTGACCCAGGGCGACGGACAAACCCAACGCAGGCAAGCCTGTTCCCTCAGCCCGACCCAGGACGACCGACTACAACAACGCTGGCGAGCCTGTGCCCTCAGCCCGACCAAGAACGACCGACTAAAACAACGCTGGCGAGCCTGTGCCCTCAGCCCGACCCAGGACGACCAACTACAACAACGCTGGCGAGCCTGTGCCCTCAGCCCGACACAGGACCGCCGACTACAACAACGCTGGCGAGCCTGTGCCCTCAGCCCGACCCAAGACCGCCGACTACAACAACGCTGGCAAGCCTGTGCCTTCAGCCCGACTGAGGACAGCCGACTAGAACAACCCTGGCGAGCCTGTGCCATCAGCCCGAACCAGGACCGCCGACTACAACAACGCTGGCGAGCCTGTGCCCTCAGCCCGACTCAGGACCGCCGACTAAGACAACGCTGGCGAGCCTGTGCCCTCAGCCCGACCCAGGACCGCCGACTACAACAACGCTGGCGAGCCTGTGCCCTCAGACCGACCCAGGACCGCCGACTACAACAACGCTGGCGAGCCTGTGCCCTCAGCCCGACCCAGGACCGCCGACTAACACAACGCTGGCGAGCCTGTGCCCTCAGCCCGACCCAGGATTGCCGACTACAACAACGCTGGCGAGCCTGTGCCCTCAGCCCGACCCAGGACCACCGACTACAACAACGCTGGCGAGCCTGTGCCCTCAGCCCGACCAGGACCGCCAACTACAACAACGCTGGCGAGCCTGTGCCCTCAGCCCGACCCAGGATCGCCGACTACAACAACGCTGGAGAGCCTGTGCCCTCAGCCCGACCCAGGACGACCGACAAACCCAACACTGGCGAGCCTGTGCCCTCAGCCCGACCCAGGACGACCGACACACCCAACGCTGGCGAGCCTGTGCCCTGAGCCTGACCCAGGGCGACGGACAAACCCAACGCAGGCGAGCCTGTGCCCTCAGCCCGACCCAGGACGACCGACTACAACAACGCTGGCGAGCCTGTGCCCTCAGCCCGACCAAGAACGACCGACTACAACAACGCATGCGAGCCTGTGCCCTCAGCCCGACCCAGGACGACCAACTACAACAACGCTGGCGAGCCTGTGCCTTCAGCCCGACTGAGGACAGCCGACTAGAACAACCCTGGCGAGCCTGTGCCATCAGCCCGAACCAGAACAGCCGACTAGAACAACCCTGGCGAGCCTGTGCCATCAGCCCGAACCAGGACTGCCAACTACAACAACGCTGGCGAGCCTGTGCCCTCAGCCCGACTCAGGACCGCCGACTACAACAACGCTGGCGAGCCTGTGCCCTCAGCCCGACCCAGGACCGCCAACTACAACAACGCTGGCGAGCCTGTGCCCTCAGCCCGACCCAGGACCGCCGACTACAACAACGCTGGCGAGCCTGTGCCCTCAGCCTGACCCAGGACCGCCGACTAACACAACGCTGGCGAGCCTGTGCCCTCAGCCCGACCCAGGACCGCCGACTACAACAACGCTGGCGAGCCTGTGCCCTCAGCCCGACCCAGGACCGCCAACTACAACAACGCTGGCGAGCCTGTGCCCTCAGCCCGACCAAGGATCGCAGACTACAACAACGCTGCAGAGCCTGTGCCCTCAGCCCGACCCAGGACGACCGACAAACCCAACGCTGGCGAGCCTGTGCCCTCAGCCCGACCCAGGACGACCGACACACCCAACGCTGGCGAGTCTGTGCCCTGAGCCTGACCCAGGGCGACGGACAAACCCAACGCAGGCAAGCCTGTTCCCTCAGCCCGACCCAGGACGACCGACTACAACAACGCTGGCGAGCCTGTGCCCTCAGCCCGACCAAGAACGACGGACTACAACAACGCTGGCGAGCCTGTGCCCTCAGCCCGACCCAGGACGACCAACTACAACAACGCTGGCGAGCCTGTGCCCTCAGCCCGACACAGGACCGCCGACTACAACAACGCTGGCGAGCCTGTGCCCTCAGCCCGACCCAAGACCGCCGACTACAACAACGCTGGCAAGCCTGTGCCTTCAGCCCGACTGAGGACAGCCGACTAGAACAACCCTGGCGAGCCTGTGCCATCAGCCCGAACCAGGACCGCCGACTACAACAACGCTGGCGAGCCTGTGCCCTCAACCCGACTCAGGACCGCCGACTACAACAACGCTGGCGAGCCTGTGCCCTCAGCCCGACCCAGGACCGCCGACTACAACAACGCTGGCGAGCCTGTGCCCTCAGACCGACCCAGGACCGCCGACTACAACAACGCTGGCGACCCTGTGCCCTCAGCCCGACCCAGGACCGCCGACTAACACAACGCTGGCGAGCCTGTGCCCTCAGCCCGACCCAGGATTGCCGACTACAACAACGCTGGCGAGCCTGTGCCCTCAGCCCGACCCAGGACCGCCGACTACAACAATGTTGGCGAGCCTGTGCCCTCAGCCCGACCAGGACCGCCAACTACAACAACGCTGGCGAGCCTGTGCCCTCAGCCCGACCCAGGATCGCCGACTACAACAACGCTGGAGAGCCTGTGCCCTCAGCCCGACCCAGGACGACCGACAAACCCAACACTGGCGAGCCTGTGCCCTCAGCCCGACCCAGGACGACCGACACACCCAACGCTGGCGAGCCTGTGCCCTGAGCCTGACCCAGGGCGACGGACAAACCCAACGCAGGCGAGCCTGTGCCCTCAGCCCGACCCAGGACGACCGACTACAACAGCGCTGGCGAGCCTGTTCCCTCAGCCTGACCAAGAACGACCGACTACAACAACGCTGGCGAGCCTGTGCCCTCAGCCCGACCCAGGACCGCCGACTACAACAACGCTGGCGAGCCTGTGCCCTCAGCCCGACCCAGTACCGCCGACTACAACAACGCTGGCGAGCCTGTGCCTTCAGCCCGACTTAGGACAGCCGACTAGAACAACCCTGGCGAGCCTGTGCCATCAGCCCGAACCAGGACTGCAAACTACAACAACGCTGGCGAGCCTGTGCCCTCAGCCCGACTCAGGACCGCCGACTACAACAACGCTGGCGAGCCTGTGCCCTCAGCCCGACCCAGGACCGCCGACTACAACAACGCTGGCGAGCCTGTGCCCTCAGCCCGACCCAGGACCGCCAACTACAACAACGCTGGCGAGCCTGTGCCCTCAGCCCGACCCAGGACCGCCGACTACAACAACGCTGGCGAGCCTGTGCCCTCAGCGCGACCCAGAACCGCCAACTACAACAACGCTGGCGAGCCTGTGCCCTCAGCCCGACCCAGGACCGCCGACTAACACAACGCTGCAGAGCCTGTGCCCTCAGCCCGACCCAGGATTGCCGACTACAACAACGCTGGCGAGCCTGTGCCCTCAGCCCGACCCAGGACCGCCGACTACAACAATGCTGGCGAGCCTGTGCCCTCAGCCCGACCAGGACCGCCAACTACAACAACGCTGGCGAGCCTGTGCCCTCAGCCCGACCCAGGATCGCCGACTACAACAACGCTGGAGAGCCTGTGCCCTCAGCCCGACCCAGGACGACCGACAAACCCAACACTGGCGAGCCTGTGCCCTCAGCCCGACCCAGGACGACCGACACACCCAACGCTGGCGAGCCTGTGCCCTGAGCCTGACCCAGGGCGACGGACAAACCCAACGCAGGCGAGCCTGTGCCCTCAGCCCGACCCAGGACGACCGACTACAACAGCGCTGGCGAGCCTGTTCCCTCAGCCTGACCAAGAACGACCGACTACAACAACGCTGGCGAGCCTGTGCCCTCAGCCCGACCCAGGACCGCCGACTACAACAACGCTGGCGAGCCTGTGCCCTCAGCCCGACCCAGTACCGCCGACTACAACAACGCTGGCGAGCCTGTGCCTTCAGCCCGACTTAGGACAGCCGACTAGAACAACCCTGGCGAGCCTGTGCCATCAGCCCGAACCAGGACTGCCAACTACAACAACGCTGGCGAGCCTGTGCCCTCAGCCCAACTCAGGACCGCCGACTACAACAACGCTGGCGAGCCTGTGCCCTCAGCCCGACCCAGGACCGCCGACTACAACAACGCTGGCGAGCCTGTGCCCTCAGCCCGACCCAGGACCGCCAACTACAACAACGCTGGCGAGCCTGTGCCCTCAGCCCGACCCAGGACCGCCGACTACAACAACGCTGGCGAGCCTGTGCCCTCAGCCCGACCCAGGACCGCCAACTACAACAACGCTGGCGAGCCTGTGCCCTCAGCCCGACCCAGGATCGCAGACTACAACAACGCTGCAGAGCCTGTGCCCTCAGCCCGACCCAGGACGACCGACAAACCCAACGCTGGCGAGCCTGTGCCCTCAGCCCGACCCAGGACGACCGACACACCCAACGCTGGCGAGTCTGTGCCCTGAGCCTGACCCAGGGCGACGGACAAACCCAACGCAGGCAAGCCTGTTCCCTCAGCCCGACCCAGGACGACCGACTACAACAACGCTGGCGAGCCTGTGCCCTCAGCCCGACCAAGAACGACCGACTACAACAACGCTGGCGAGCCTGTGCCCTCAGCCCGACCCAGGACGACCAACTACAACAACGCTGGCGAGCCTGTGCCCTCAGCCCGACACAGGACCGCCGACTACAACAACGCTGGCGAGCCTGTGCCCTCAGCCCGACCCAAGACCGCCGACTACAACAACGCTGGCAAGCCTGTGCCTTCAGCCCGACTGAGGACAGCCGACTAGAACAACCCTGGCGAGCCTGTGCCATCAGCCCGAACCAGGACCGCCGACTACAACAACGCTGGCGAGCCTGTGCCCTCAGCCCGACTCAGGACCGCCGACTACAACAACGCTGGCGAGCCTGTGCCCTCAGCCCGACCCAGGACCGCCGACTACAACAACGCTGGCGAGCCTGTGCCCTCAGACCGACCCAGGACCGCCGACTACAACAACGCTGGCGAGCCTGTGCCCTCAGCCCGACCCAGGACCGCCGACTAACACAACGCTGGCGAGCCTGTGCCCTCAGCCCGACCCAGGATTGCCGACTACAACAACGCTGGCGAGCCTGTGCCCTCAGCCCGACCCAGGACCGCCGACTACAACAATGCTGGCGAGCCTGTGCCCTCAGCCCGACCAGGACCGCCAACTACAACAACGCTGGCGAGCCTGTGCCCTCAGCCCGACCCAGGATCGCCGACTACAACAACGCTGGAGAGCCTGTGCCCTCAGCCCGACCCAGGACGACCGACAAACCCAACACTGGCGAGCCTGTGCCCTCAGCCCGACCCAGGACGACCGACACACCCAACGCTGGCGAGCCTGTGCCCTGAGCCTGACCCAGGGCGACGGACAAACCCAACGCAGGCGAGCCTGTGCCCTCAGCCCGACCCAGGACGACCGACTACAACAGCGCTGGCGAGCCTGTTCCCTCAGCCTGACCAAGAACGACCGACTACAACAACGCTGGCGAGCCTGTGCCCTCAGCCCGACCCAGGACCGCCGACTACAACAACGCTGGCGAGCCTGTGCCCTCAGCCCGACCCAGTACCGCCGACTACAACAACGCTGGCGAGCCTGTGCCTTCAGCCCGACTTAGGACAGCCGACTAGAACAACCCTGGCGAGCCTGTGCCATCAGCCCGAACCAGGACTGCCAACTACAACAACGCTGGCGAGCCTGTGCCCTCAGCCCGACTCAGGACCGCCGACTACAACAACGCTGGCGAGCCTGTGCCCTCAGCCCGACCCAGGACCGCCGACTACAACAACGCTGGCGAGCCTGTGCCCTCAGCCCGACCAAGGACCGCCAACTACAACAACGCTGGCGAGCCTGTGCCCTCAGCCCGACCCAGGACCGCCGACTACAACAACGCTGGCGAGCCTGTGCCCTCAGCCTGACCC
>CAMQGK010000244.1:0-169288 GCA_947000775.1 Pterois miles | reverse complement strand
TTTACACCTTTACAACAATGAAGAAATGCTGATTCCCGACCAGGTCAGATGGATGACGGACCACAAGACGGACAGAACGGACGGAAACGCCTCTGTTTACGTGGACTAAGTAAGTGAGCTGCACATTAAAGGAACATTTTGTCATTTAGGGAAATATGCATATTGATTTTCTAGCCAACAGTTAGACAAGAAGATTGTTACCACTGTAAATATGTAGCCACAGCCAGCTTCAGTAGTTTCCAAGATGAAGCCTACACATGTTTTCCAGACTCATATAACCTGTGACACCACTGATCAATGCAGATTTATTTATACATGAATTACTCTTCATAGTTGATCATTATAGCTGAATCTCTGGGAGTCACTGACAGCAGACTAAGAGAAGGATCCACATTTCTGACTTGTTTCTGATCTCACAGGACAGGACTCTTCCCGGAGAGTGGACATGAACCGAACCACACCAAGCCAGCAGCATCACACAACTAGTCTGATGTGAGGAAGCTCCAGCACCACAGCAGTCCACTCAACACACTGAACCACCTTCAGCTCCACACTGTACACACTGGACTGATGTAATGTTTATTTCAGACAAAAAACACAAAAAACTCAGCCATGTAACATGATCCTGTGTTCAGTCTCAGACTGATGTTGGTTAACATGAATCTTCTTCAGTAGTAAATCAGTTGAAAGTTATATAAAACACCATTATTTATTTGTATTTTTACAGAGACTCAGACTGAGTCTGATGTTGGATATTGATTTTCTAGCCAACAGTTAGACAAGAAGGTTGTTACCACTGTAAATATGTAGCTGCAGCCAGCTTCAGTAGTATCAAAGATGAAGCCTACACATGTTTTCCAGTCTCATATAACCTGTGACACCACTGATCAATGCAGATTTATATCAACATGAATTAGTCTTCATAGTTGATCATTATAGCTGAAGTCTGGGAGTCACTGACAGCAGACTAAGAGAAGGATCCACATTCCTGACTTGTTTCTGATCTCACAGGACAAGACTCTTCCCGGAGAGTAGACATGAACCGAACCACACCAAGCCAGCAGCATCACACAAGCAGTCTGATGCGAGGAAGCTCCAGCACCACAGCAGTCCACTCAACACACTGAACCACCTTCAGCTCCACACTTTACACACTGGACTGATGTAATGTTCATTTCAGACAAAAAACACAAAAACTCAGCCATGTAACATGATCCTGTGTTCAGTCTCATACTGATGTTGGTGAACATGAATCTTCCATCCATCCATCGTCAACCGCTTATCCCGTTAGGGGTCGCGAGGGGGCTGGAGCCGATCCCAGCTGGCATTGGGCTAAGGCGGAGTACACCCTGGACAGGTCGCCAGTCCATCACAGGGCACATAGAGACAGACAACATATAGACAGACAACCATTCATACTCACATCCACACCTACGAGCAATTTAGAGTCATCAATTAACCTAAACAGCATGTCATTGGACTGTGGGAGGATGCCGGAGTACCCGGAGAAAACCCACGCTAACACGGGGAGAACCTGCAAACTCCACAGAGAAGAGCCCCACGCCGGATTAGAAACTGCGACTCTCTTGCTGTGAGGCAACAGCGCTAACCACTGCACCACCGTGCAGCCCACATGAATGTTCTTCAGTAGTAAATCAGTTGAAGGTTATATAAAACACCATTATTTATTTGTATTTTTACAGAGAGTCAGACTGAGTGTTGCTGTAGTTCAGCGGCTTCTTTACAACAATGAAGAAATGCTGATTCCCGACCAGGTCAGATGGATGACAGACCACAAGACGGACAGAACGGATGGAAACGGCTGTATTTTCGTGGACGACCTAAGTAAGCTGCACATTAAAGGAACATTTTGTCATTTTGGGAAATATGCATATTGATTTTCTAGCCAACAGTTAGACAAGAAGTTTGTTACCACTGTAATTATGTAGCTGCAGCCAGCTTCAGTATGTTACCAGTGTCCTCTCCTTCACTGGTGAGCCTTCTCTTTTACCACACATGAGAGGAGGAAGTGTCCCCGCTGTTCACAGTAGATGCAGAGACCGTGCTGAAGGCGGCGCTGGCATTCCTCTGCCGACAGACGAGTTCTCCCCAGTTGCACGGGCTCCACCGGGGCGCTGGGGGGCGACGGACAGACCTCTGGAGTGGCCGGAAGTGGAGTTCTCCATGTAGGGCGCTGAGGAGTATACTGCGTCATGGGGTGCGGCGGTGGAACTGCAGCCTTTCTCCTTTCTTTCTCCCTCTCCCACAGTCTGTTGTCTATTCGAATTGCCAGGGCGATGACAGCGTCGGGGTCCTGCGGGAGGTCTAGGGGAGCCAGTTGATCCTTCACAGGATCCGAGAGACCATGCACAAAGGTGTCCAGATGGGAGCCGTTGTTCCAACCACTGTCCGCCGCCAGGGTGCGGAACTCAACGGCGTAGTCAGCAACCCGCCTCTTGCCCTGTCGCAGCCCCACCAGCACACGGGCAGCCTCTCTACCTGGAGTAGTGTGATCAAATATTTTGCTTAGTGTCTCAGTGAATAATGACAACGAGGAACATACCGGGGATTGGCGCGCCCACTCTGCCGTGGCCCAGGCTTCTGCTCTGCCAGAAAGGTGGGTGATGATAAAAGCCACCTTCGCCCGTTCCGATGGAAATTGAGTCGCTTGAAGCTCAAACTGGAGAATCGCTCCAGTTTGGCCAGGTGAGGACAACCTGACGGGGCTGGAGCTGGAGCCATCATGGGGTTCGCGACAGGTGTGACCTGGAAACTGGGTTCGGGCGCCGGCGAGGGACCCGCTTCTGCACTGGGAGGAGGGCGAGTTTCAAGCAGAGTCATTAGTGTCTGCATTTGTGTGCCGAGTTGATTAATCTACTCAGCCAAGCGGAAGTTCTCCTGGCGTTCTGTTAGCTGTTTAACCCCCTGGCATACGGCGGTAAGCTGCTCCTCGTATTGGTGGGCTCTTGCCCTGTGCGAGAATCGCACTAGGAACTTGATCCGAGTCTGCTGAGTCCATTACTGGCTAGTTCGTACTGTTATGTTTGGCAACACTGACAGGCTGGACTCAAATGCAAAAACTCACAGATCAAGGGTAGAGCAAAAATCGACGTCTTTAATGGAGAAAAAGGTCAGTACACAGTTATCAGACTTCAGGCAGAGGTACAAAATCGCTGGGCTAAAGGCAAAGTCAAAAACTGGCGGAGAATCAAAAACACACTGGGACTAACACTAGGAAATGCGGGTAGGCTTAACACTGTGGAAAAGACAAGACGAACGAGCACAGGATGAATGGGGAGCACACATTAAATACCCGTGAGAGGAGTGATTGACTTTACACAGGTGGACACAATCAGGGCGGGGGATGACGATCGGCAGGTGAGTGGTGTAGAAATATGGTCAGAGAGATGTGCTCTAACGTGAAGGCGGGAAGCATGCAGGCAGGAAGTGACGTGCTCTGAAATGAGAAGGGATGTTAGAATACAAAATAAAACAGGAAGTGCAAAACATCAACATGCAACCCAAATCCCCACACACTAAGATCTGATACCCTTGACACAGTAGTGTCATAGATGAAGCCTAAACATGTTTTCCAGACTCATATAACCTGTGATACCACTGATCAATGCAGATTTATTTATACATGAATTAGTCTTCATAGTTGATCATTATAGCTTTAGTCTGGGAGACACTGACAGCAGACTAAGAGAAGGATCCAGAATTCCTGACTTGTTTCTGATCTCACAGGACAGGACTCTTCCCGGAGAGTGGACGACAACCGAACCACACCAAGCCAGCAGCATCACACAACCAGTCTGATGTGAGGAAGCTCCAGCACCACAGCAGTCCACTCAACACACTGAACCGCCTTCAGCTCCACACTTTACACACTGGACTGATGTCATGTTTATATCAGTCAAAAAAACATAAATTCAGCCATGTAACATGATCCTGTGTTCAGTCTCATACTGATGTTGGTTAACATGAATCTTCTTCAGTAGTAAATCAGTTGAAGGTTATATAAAACACCATTATTTATTAGTGTTTGTACAGAGACTCAGACTGAGTGTTGCTGTAGTTCAGCGGCTCCTTTACATCTTTACAACAATGAAGAAATGCTGATTCCCGACCAGGTCAGATGGATGACGGACCACAAGACGGACAGAACGGACGGAAACGCCTGTGTTTTCGTGGACGACGTAAGTAAGCTGCACATTAAAGGAACATTTTGTCATTTTGGGAAATATGCATATTGATTTTCTAGCCAACAGTTTGACAAGAAGATTGTTACCGCAGTAAATATGTAGCTGCAGCCAGCTTCAGTAGTGTCCAAGATGAAGCCTACACATGTTTTCCAGACTCATATAACCTGTGACACCACTGATCAATGCAGATATATTTCAGCATGAATTAGTCTTCATCGTTGATCATTTTAGTTGAATCTCTGGGAGTCACTGACAGCAGACTAAGAGAAGGATCCACATTCCTGACTTGTTTCTGATCTCACAGGACAGGACTCTTCCCGGAGAGTGGACGAGAACCGAGCCACACCAAGCCAGCAGCATCACACAAGCAGTCTGATGTGAGGAAGCTCCAGCACCACAGCAGTCCACTCAACACACTGAACCGCCTTCAGCACCATACTTTACACACTGGACTGATCTCATGTTTACATTAGTCAAAAAAACAACAACTCAGCCATGTAACATGATCCTGTGTTCAGTCTCATACTGATGTTGGTTAAAATGAATCTTCTTCAGTAGTAAATCAGTTGAAGTTTATATAAAACACCATTATTTATTAGTGTTTGTACAGAGACTCAGACTGAGTGTTGCTGTAGTTCAGTGGCTCCTTTACACCTTTACATCAATGAAGAAATGCTGATTCCCGACCAGGTCAGATGGATGACGGACCACAAGACGGACAGAACGGACGGAAACGCCTGTGTTTTTATGGACGACGTAAGTAAGCTGCATTCGAAAGGAACATTTTGTCATTTTGGGAAATATCCATATTGATTTTCTAGCCAACAGTTAGACAAGAAGATTGTTACCGCAGTAAATATGTAGCTGCAGCCAGCTTCAGTAGTGTCCAAGATGAAGCCTACACATGTTTTCCAGACTCATGTAATCTTTGACACCGCTAATTAATGCAGATATATTTCAACATGAATTAGTCTTCGTAGTTGATTATTATAGCTGACTCTCTTTGAGACACTGACAGCAGACTAACAGAAGGATCCACATTCCTGACTTGTTTCTGATCTCACAGGACAGGACTCTTCCCGGAGAGTGGACATGAACCGAACCACACCAAGCCAGCAGCATCACACAACCAGTCTGATGTGAGGAAGTTCCAGCACCACAGCAGTCCACTCAACACACTGAACCACCTTCAGCTCCACACTTTACACACTGGACTGATCTCATGTTTACATTAGTCAAAAAAACAACAACTCAGCCATGTAACATGATCCTGTGTTCAGTCTCATACTGATGTTTGTTAACATGAATCTTCTTCAGTAGTAAATCAGTTGAAGGTTATATAAAACACCATTATTTATTTGTATTTTTACAGAGACTCAGACTGAGTGTTACTGGAGTTCAGCGGCTCCTTTACAACAATGAAGAAATGCTGATTCCCGACCAGGTCAGATGGATGACGGACCACAAGACTGACAGAACGGACGGAAACGCCTGTGTTTTCCTGGACGACCTAAGTAAGCTGCTCTCTAAAGGAAAATTTTTTTCCTTTTGGGACATATGCATATTGATTTTCTAGCCAACACTTAGACAAGAAGATTGTTCCCACAGTAAATATGTAGCTGCAGCCAGCTTCAGTAGTGTCCAAGATTAAGCCTACACATGTTTTCCAGACTCATATAACCTGTGACACCACTGATCAATGCAGATTTATTTCAACATGAATTAGTCTTCATAGTTGATCATTATAGCTGAATCTCTGGGAGTCACTGACAGCAGACTAAGAGAAGGATCCAGATTACTGACTTGTTTCTGATCTCACAGGACAGGACTCTTCCCGGAGAGTGGACGACAACAGAACCACACCAAGCCAGCAGCATCACACAACCAGTCTGATGTGAGGAAGCTCCAGCACCACAGCAGTCCACTCAACACACTGAACCGCCTTCAGCTCCACACTTTACACACTGGACTGCTCTCATGTTTATATGAGTCAAAAAAACATAAATTCAGCCATGTAACATGATCCTGTGTTCAGTCTCATACTGATGTTGGTTAACATGAATCTTCTTCAGCAGTAAATCAGTTGAAGGTTATATAAAACACCATTATTTATTTGTATTTTTACAGAGACTCAGACTGAGTGTTGCTGTAGTTCAGCGGCTCCTTTACAACAATGAAGAAATGCTGATTCCCGACCAGGTCAGATGGATGACGGACCTCAAGACGGACAGAACGGACGGAAACGCCTGTGTTTTCATGGACGACGTAAGTAAGCTGTACATTAAAGGAACATTTTGTCATTTTGGGAAATATGAATATTGATTTCATAGCCAACAGTTAGACAAGAAGGTTGTTACCACAGTAAATATGTAGCTGCAGCCAGCTTCAGTAGTGTCCAAGATGAAGCCTACACATGTTTTCCAGACTCATGTAATCTGTGACACCACTGATCAATGCAGATATATTTCAACATGAATTAGTCTTCGTAGTTGATTATTATAGCTGACTCTCTTTGAGACACTGACAGCAGACTAAGAGAAGGATCCACATTCCTGACTTGTTTCTGATCTCACAGGACAGGACTCTTCCCGGAGAGTGGACGACAACCGAACCACACCAAGCCAGCAGCATCACACAACCAGTCTGATATGAGGAAGCTCCAGCACCACAGCAGTCCACCCAACACACTGAACCATCTTCAGCTCCACGCTTTACACACCGGACTGATGTCATGTTTATATCAGTCTAAAAAACATAAATTCAGCCATGTAACATGATCCTGTGTTCAGTCTCAGACTGATGTTGGTTAACATGAATCTTCTTCAGTAGTAAATCAGTTGAAGGTTATATAAAACACCATTATTTATTTGTATTTTTACAGAGACTCAGACTGAGTGTTGCTGTAGTTCAGCGGCTCCTTTACATCTTTACAACAATGAAGAAATGCTGATTCCCGACCAGGTCAGATGGATGACGGACCACAAGACGGACAGAACGGACAGAAACGCCTGTGTTTTCGTGGACGACGTAAGTAAGCTGCACTCTAAAGGAAAATTTTGTCATTTTGGGAAATATGCATATTGAATTTCTAGCCAACACTTAGACAAGAAGATTGTTCCCACAGTAAATATGTAGCTGCAGCCAGCTTCAGTAGTGTCCAAGATGAAGCCTACACATGTTTTCCAGACTCATGTAATCTGTGACACCACTGATCAATGCAGATTTATTTCAACATGAATTAGTCTTCATAGTTGATCATTATAGCTGAATCTCTGGGAGTCACTGACAGCAGACTAAGAGAAGGATCCACATTCCTGACTTGTTTCTGATCTCACAGGACAGGACTCTTCCCGGAGAGTGGACGACAACCGACCCACACCAAGCCAGCAGCATCACACAACCAGTCTGATGTGAGGAAGCTCCAGCACCACAGCAGTCCACTCAACACACTGAACCGCCTTCAGCTCTTCAGCTTTACACGCTGGACTGATCTCATGTTTATATTAGTCAAAAAAACATAAATTCAGCCATGTAACATAATCCTGTGTTCAGTCTCACACTGATGTTGGTTAACATGAATCTTCTTCAGTAGTCAATCAGTTGAAGGTTATATAAAACACCATTTTTTATTTGTATTTTTACAGAGACTCAGACTGAGTGTTGCTGTAGTTCAGCGGCTCTTTTACACCTTTACAACAATGAAGAAATGCTGATTCCCGACCAGGTCAGATTGATGACGGACCACAAGACGGACAGAACGGACGGAAACGCCTCTTTTTTTATGGACGACGTAAGTAAGCTGCACTCTAAAGGAATATTTTGTCGTTTTGGAAAATATGAATATTGATTTTCTAGCCAACAGTTAGACAAGAAGATTGTTACCACTGTAAATATGTAGCTGCAGCCAGCTTCAGTAGTGTCCAAGATGAAGCCTACACATGTTTTCCAGACTCATATAACCTGTGACACCACTGATCAATGCAGATATATTTCAACATGATTTAGTCTTCATAGTTGATTATTATAGCTGAAGTCTGTGAGACACTGACAGCAGACTAAGAGAAGGATCAAGATTACTGAGTTGTTTCTGATCTCACAGGACAGGACTCTTCCCGGAGAGTGGACGTGAACCGAACCACACCAAGCCAGCAGCATCACACAACCAGTCTGATGTGAGGAAGCTCGAGCACCACAGCAGTCCACTCAACACACTGAACCACCTTCAGCACCGCACTTTACACACTGGACTGATCTCATGTTCAATTTAGTCTAAAAAACAAAAACTCAGCCATGTAACATGATCCTGTGTTCAGTCTCATACTGATGTTGGTTAACATGAATCTTCCATCCATCCATCGTCAACCGCTTATCCCGTTAGGGGTCGCGAGGGGGCTGGAGCCGATCCCAGCTGGCATTGGGCTAAGGCGGAGTACACCCTGGACAGGTCGCCAGTCCATCACAGGGCACATAGAGACAGACAACATCTTGACAGACAACCATTCATCTCACATCCACACCTACGAGCAATTTAGAGTCATCAATTAACCTAAACAGCATGTCATTGGACTGTGGGAGGAAGGCGGAGTACCCGGAGAAAACCCACGCTAACACGGGGAGAACATGCAAACTCCACACAGAAGAGCCCCACGCCGGATTAGAAGTTGTGACTCTTTTGCTGTGAGACAACAGCGCTAACCACTGCACCACCGTGCAGCCCACATGAATCTTCTTCAGTAGTAAATCAGTTGAAGGTTATATAAAACACCATTATTTATTTGTATTTTTACAGAGACTCAGACTGTGTTGCTGTAGTTCAGTGGCACCTTTACAACAATGAAGAAATGCTGATTCCCGACCAGGTCAGATGGATGATGGACCACAAGACGGACAGAACGGACGGAAACGCCTGTATTTTCGTGGACGACGTAAGTAAGCTGCACATTAAAGGAACATTTTGTCATTTTGGGAAATATGAATATTGATTTTCTAGCCAACAGTTAGACAAGAAGTTTGTTACCACTGTAAATATGTAGCTGCAGCCAGCTTCAGTATGTTACCAGTGTCCTCTCCTTCACTGGTGAGCCTTCTCTTTTACCACACATGAGAGGAGGAAGTGTCCCCGCTGTCCACAGTAGATGCAGAGACCGTGCTGAAGGCGGCGCTGGCATTCCTCTGCCGACAGACGAGTTCTCCCCAGTTGCATGGGCTCCACCGGGGCGCTGGGGGGCGACGGAGAGACCTCTGGAGTGGCCGGAAGTGGAGTTCTCCATGTAGGGCGCTGAGGAGTATACTGCATCATGGGGTGCGGCGGTGGAACTGCAGCCTTTCTCCTTTCTTTCTCCCTCTCCCACAGTCTGTTTTCTATTCAAATTGCCAGGGCGATGACAGCGTCGGGGTCCTGCGGGAGGTCTAGGGGAGCCAGTTGATCCTTCACAGGATCCGAGAGACCATGCACGAAGGTGTCCAGAATGGAGGCGTTGTTCCAACCACTGTCAGCCGCCAGGGAGCGGAACTCAACAGCGTAGTCAGCAACCCGCCTCTTGCCCTGTCGCAGCCCCACCAGCACACGGGCAGCCTCTCTACCTGGAGTAGTGTGATCAAATATTTTGCTTAGTGTCTCAGTGAATAATGACAACGAGGAACATACCGGGGATTGGCGCGCCCACTCTGCCGTGGCCTAGGCCTCTGCTCTGCCAGAAAGCTGGGTGATGATAAAAGCCACCTTCGCCCGTTCCGATGGAAATTGAGTCGCTTGAAGCTCAAACTGGAGTCCGCATTGGACCAGGAAGGCGCGGCAATCTTCAGAGTCCACGGAGAATTGCTCCAGTTTGGCCAGGTGAGGAGAGCCTGACGGGGCTGGAGCTGGAGCCATCATGGGGTTCGCGACAGGAGCGACCTGGAAACTGGGCGTGGGCGCCGGCGAGGGACCCGCTTCTGCACCGGGAGGAGGGCGAGTTTCAAGCAAAGTCATTAGTGTCTGCATTTGTGCGCCGAGTTGATTAATCTACTCAGCCAAGCGGAAGTTCTCCTGGCGTTCTGTTAGCTGTTTAACCCCCTGGCATACGGCGGTAAGCTGCTCCTCGTATTGGTGGGCGCTTGCCCTGTGCGAGAATCGCACGAGGAACTTGATCCGAGTCTGCTGAGTCCATTACTGGCTAGTTCGTACTGTTATGTCTGGCGACACTGACAGGCTGGACTCAAATGCAAAAACTCACAGATCAAGGGTAGAACAAAAATCGGCGTCTTTAATGGAGAAAAAGGTCGTTACACAGTTATCAGACTTCAGGCAGAGGTACAAAATCGCTGGGCTAAAGGCAGAGTCAAAAACTGGCGGAGAATCAAAAGCACACTGGGACTAACACTAGGAAATGCGGGTAAGCTTAACACTGTGGAAAAGACAAGACGAACGAGCGCAGGATGAATGGGGAGCACACATTAAATACCCGTGAGGGGAGTGATTGACTTTACACAGGTGGACACAATCAGGGCGGGGGATGACGATCGGCAGGTGAGTGGTGTAGAAACGAGGTCAGAGAGATGTGCTCTAACGTCAAGGCGGGAAGCATGCAGGCAGGAAGTGACGTGCTCTGAAATGAGAAGGGATATTAGAATACAAAATAAAACAGGCAGCACAAAACATCAACATGCAACCCAAATCCCCACACACTAAGATCTGATAACAGAAGGATCCACATTCCTGACTTGTTTCTGATCTCACAGGACAGGACTCTTCCCGGAGAGTGGACGACAACCGAACCACACCAAGCCAGCAGCATCACACAACCAGTCTGATGTGAGGAAGCTCCAGCACCACAGCAGTCCACTCTACACACTGAACCGCCTTCAGCCCTTCAGCTTTACACACTGGACTGATGTCATGTTTATATCAGTCAAAAAAACATAAATTCAGCCATGTAACATGATCCTGTGTTCAGTCTCATACTGATGTTGGTTAACATGAATCTTCTTCAGTAGTAAATCAGTTGAAGGTTATATAAAACACCATTATTTATTTGCATTTTTATAGAGACTCAGACTGAGTGTTGCTGTAGTTCAGCGGCTCCTTTACACCTTTACAACAATGAAGAAATGCTGATTCCCGACCAGGTCAGATGGATGACGGACCACAAGACGGACAGAACGGAAGGAAACGCCTGTGTTTTCGTGGACGAAGTAAGTAAGCTGCACATTAAAGGAACATTTTGTCAGTTTGGGACATATGCATATTGATTTTCTAGCCAACACTTAGACAAGAAGATTGTTCCCACAGTAAATATGTGGTTGCAGCCAGCTTCAGTTGTGTCCAAGATGAAGCCTACACATGTTTTCCAGACTCATATAACATGTGACACCACTGATCAATGCAGATTTATTTCAACATGAATTAGTCTTCATAGTTGATCATTATAGCTGAAGTCTGGGAGTCACTGACAGCAGACTAAGAGAAGGATCCACATTCCTGACTTGTTTCTGATCTCACAGGACAGGACTCTTCCCGGAGAGTGGATCGACAACCGACCCACACCAAGCCAGCAGCATCACACAACCAGTCTGATGTGAGGAAGCTCCAGCACCACAGCAGTCCACTCAACACACTGAAACGCCTTCAGCTCCACACTTTACACACTGAACCGATCTCAAGTTCAGTTCAGTCAACAAAACAAAAACTCAGCCATGTAACATGATCCTGTGTTCAGTCTCATGCTGATGTTGGTTAAGATGAATCTTCTTCAGTAGTAAATCAGTTGAAGGTTATATAAAACACCATTATTTATTTGTATTTTTGCAGAGACTCAGACTGAGTGTTGCTGTAGTTCAGCGGCTCCTTTACAACAATGAAGAAATGCTGATTCCCGACCAGGTCAGATGGATGACGGACCACAAGACGGACAGAACGGAAGGAAACGCCTGTGTTTTCGTGGACTAAGTAAGTAAGCTGCACATTAAAGGAACATTTTGTCATTTTGGGAAATATGAATATTGATTTTCTCGCCAACAGTTAGACAGGAAGGTTGTTACCACTGTAAATATGTAGCTGCAGCCAGCTTCAGTTGTGTCCAAGATGAAGCCTACACATGTTTTCCAGACTCATATAACCTGTGACACCACTGATCAATGCAGATTTATTTCAACATGAAGTAGTCTTCATAGTTTATTATTATAGCTGAATCTCTGGGAGACACTGACAGCAGACTAAGAGACGGATCCAGATTCCTGACTTGTTTCTGATCTCACACGACTGGACTCTTCCCGGAGAGTGGACGACAACCAGACCACACCAAGCCAGCAGCATCACACAACCAGTCTGATGTGAGGAAGCTCCAGCACCACAGCAGTCCACTCAACACACTGAACCATCTTCAGCTCTTCAGCTTTACACGCTGGACTGATGTCATGTTTATATTAGTCAAAAAAACATAAATTCAGCCATGTAACATGATCCTGTGTTCAGTCTCAGACTGATTTTGGTTAACATGAATCTTCTTCAGTAGTAAATCAGTTGAAGGTTATATAAAACACCATTATTTATTTGTATTTTTACAGAGACTCAGACTGAGTGTTGCTGTAGTTCAACGGCTCCTTTACAACAATGAAGAAATGCTGATTCCCGACCAGGTCAGATGGATGACAGACCACAAGACGGACAGAACGGAAGGAAACGCCTGTGTTTTCGTGGACTAAGTAAGTAAGCTGCACATTAAAGGAACATTTTCTCATTTTGGGAAATATGCACATTGATTTTCTAGCCAACAGTTAGACAAGAAGGTTGTTACCACTGTAAATATGTAGCTGCAGCCAGCTTCAGTAGTGTCCAAGATGAAGCCTACACATGTTTTCCAGACTCATATAACCTGTGACACCACTGATCAATGCAGATTTATTTCGACATGAATTAGTCTTCGTAGTTTTTTTTTTTTTCTTTTTTTTCCACAATGTGTTTATTGGGGTTTCTTTTCCCTTTCTTTTCAACAATACACATACACACATATACACTTGCATCCAAAACATAAATTAAGTGTAAAATAAAATAATATTTATATCAATAAAATGAGAGAAAAATAAATAAATAAATAAATAATAAATAAATGGTAATAATCCACATATGCATGTAAAACCAAAAAATAATAACAATAAAAATAAAAATAAATAAAATATAATAATTCCACTCCACTGCTCACAACGTGCTCAGGTGAATCTTGCATTTTCATATGTCATGATGGCCATGTATGGTTCCCAGAGTTTATAAAAGTCTTTCCGCTTGCCTTTAGCAATATATGTTAATCTTTCCAAACCAATACAGCTGCACAGTTCCTTTATCCACATTCCCAATGAAGGCGCATCCATACTCTTCCAACAAAGTGCAATAGCTCTCCTGGCTTGAAGAAGTCCAAAGTCCAGCAGTGTCGTCTGTTCTGTTGTTTGTGGAAAGTCCTTTGGATATATTCCAAGCACACACAGCTTAGCATTTAAGGGGATTTTGATACTGAACATTTCTGACAAACATTTTATTATTTCTCCCCAGAAATTCTGGATTTTGGAACATTCCCATAAACAGTGGAATAGGGTGCCTTTCTCATCTAAACATTTGGAACACACATCTGGAATGTTAGCAGATATATGATGAAGCCTGGCCGGCGTTATGTACATTCTCATTAACCATTTATACTGAAGCAGTTTAAATCGAGTATTTATGGTTTGTTTTTGTGCTTTTAAACAAGCTTCACTCCAGTCTAACTCATCAATGTCTTCCTGTACGTCAGCTCTCCAAGCATTTAATTTATCTGATGCTGAATCAGTACTATGTGCAATCAACATACTATAGAATTTAGACACTTGGCCCTTCCTTCCCAAGTTTGCAAGTGTTAGTTCCTCAAGTTTTGATAGAAGTGGTGGAACCATTATCTGTTTATGTTGTGATGACACATAGTTTCTTAACTGTAAATACTTAAAAAAATGTTTTTTTGGAATTTGATATCTCTCACGTAATTGATCAAAAGAAAGCAGAGTTCCATCCAGATACAGATCCATTATTTTCTGGATGCCTTTTGCATTCCATAACTTAAAACCCCCATCCTTTTTACCAGGTGCAAACTGTTCATTACCCCAAATAGGGGTGAACCGAGATAAAGCAGGAATGTCACCTATATGTTTTTGCGCAGCATGCCAAACTGAGATGGTGTTTTTAAGGAAAGGATTTTTTGTATGTTTTTTCAATGTATTAATGTCCGAGGAGTACATATACAAACTTAATGGTAGTTCTGTAGTGGATTGTCTTTCGATGTTAACCCAAGCAGGAGGCATTGTTGTATAGAAATAGTATGATGCTGTAGTTAGTTGAGCAGCCATATAGTACCACCTAAAGTTGGGCAGCTGAAGTCCTCCCCTCTCATAGGGCAAGTACAATAGCTTAAGGCGGAGTCTGGCTTTCCTATCATTCCAGATGAATCTACTGATTAACCCATCAAGTTTATCATAAAACATCTTTGGTAATGGCAGTGGAAGCGTTTGAAAGTAATATAAAAATTGTGGTAGAACAGTCATTTTTATTAAATGTATTCTTCCGACCATAGATATGGGCAAAGTAGACCAGCGATTCAGTGTTTCAGTTACTTTTTCTAACAGGGTGTCGTAGTTTGCTGAAATTATATTATTTAAGTCAGGAGTAACTTTGACACCCAAATATGTGAAGCCTTCATTAGTTGTCAGAAATGGGGTCACTACTGTAGGGTTATGTCTTTCTTCCTTATTAAGGAACATTAATACTGATGTAGAATTATTAATTTTGTATCCAGAAAATACTCCAAAATGCTCCATCAATCTTATCAGATTAGGGATGCTATTTCTTAAATTTGTCAAGAAAAAAATTACATCGTCCGCAAATAAGGAAATACGATGATCTATCCCCCCAATTGTAATGCCTGTTATTCCTGTGTTTACTCGTACGGCCATAGCTAGAGGTTCGATTGCTAACGTAAATAACAATGGGGACAAAGGGCAACCCTGTCGGGTAGATCTCTGTAAACTAAAAGATTTCGATATGGTATTGTTCGTAAGGACCTCAACAGTTGGGTTTGTGTATAATAGTCGTATCCATTTGAGAAATGTTTCACCTAATCCAAATCTTGGGAGTATATTAAAAAGGTAATCCCATTCTATTCTATCAAATGCTTGGCAGGCATCAACTGATAACATTGCAGTGTCCGTTGCATTTTGCCTTTCATAAAGTATATTTAACACTCTTCTAATATTATGGTAGCCTTGTCTCTTTTGTATAAAGCCTTGTTGGTCCTCATTAATCAGCTGGGGGAGATATTTATCTAACCTCTTCGAAATTGTTTTACAGAGTATTTTTGTGTCGCATCCCATTAAACTAATTGGTCTGTAAGACGCACATTCTGTTGGGGGCTTATTTGGTTTTAATATCAAAGTTATTAAAGCTAATCTTAATGAATGTGGGAGAGTTTCTTTAATAAAAGATTCTTCATACATGTCAAGAAGTGGTTTTACAAGTTGCTTTTGAAATATTTTGTAAAACTCAATCGGTAGTCCATCTGGACCTGGTGCTTTACCACCATTAATGTCCCTCATAGCATCACAGAGTTCTTCTGTTGTTAATGGGTTATCTAATATATTTTTTTCATCCTCTGATATGGTCCGAAATTTTAACTGATCAAGAAATTCATTTTGTTTTTCCAAATTGTCTGTGTGTTCTGATTTGTACAATGTTTCATAGAAGTCCCTGAAAGTGTTATTTATCTCTAATGGGTCTACGGTTAGATCACCACTTATTGATTTTATACTATTAATCGTTCGGTCCGCTTGCATTTGCTTTACCCTCCAGGCTAATAATTTACCTGCTTTTTCCCCTTGGTCATAGTATGTTTGTTTAGTCCACATTAGGCTTCTTGCTATTCTGTCCGATGATAATTTTTCATATTTTGCCCTCATGATAGAGAGACTGTGCAATTTTTCTGGATTGTTAGCATTATATATTTCTGTCTCAGTTTTTTTAATTTGGTTTTCTAATGTTCGTAACTCTTGATTGTGCTGCTTTGTTTTAGAACTTGTGTAACTAATGATTTCCCCTCTTATATAGGCTTTAAAGGCCTCCCATCTAATGCTGGCCGTAGTTTCGTCTGTGTTTAGTGTAAAATATTTGTCAATGCAACTCTCCACAAATTTAACAAAATCTGGATCCTGCAGGAGATAGACCTGCAATCTCCATCTTGAGTAATGTTCAAATTTACCTAAATAGACATCGATTGATGCTATTGCATGATCGCTAATCACTATACTGCTGTAGCAGCATTTTTTAATATTAGACATTAGTTCCGTGGAAATTAAAAAGTAATCGATACGTGAATGAGTTTTATAGGAGCTTGAATAACACGAGTATTGTCTTTTATTAGGGTTTTGTGTTCTCCATGCTTCAACCAATCTTAGATCTCGCATATAGTTGATCAGTGTTTTCCTGGTTTTTACATGTGTCACATCAGTTTGAGTGGATCTGTCTAACACTGGATTGAGGGTGCAGTTAAAATCCCCTCCAATGATATTGAGTCCATCTAATGAGCCAACAGTAAGGAATAATTTTTCGAAAAAAGATGGTTTGTCCACATTAGGACCGTAAACATTTATAAGATTATATTTTTGCGTCAAGATATTACCTGAAACAACAATATACCTTCCAGATGGGTCTTGAATAGTTTTTGAAACTTGAAATGGGATAGATCTATGTATGAGAGTTATCACTCCTCTTGCATGAGTATTGAATGAAGCATGAAATACTTGGCCTGGCCATCTCTTAGTTAAATAGCGTATGTCTGGGGCAATCAAATGCGTTTCTTGTAAAAAGACTATTTTAGATTTAAGAGATTTGATCCTGGTCATTACTTGTTTCAGTTTAGCCAGCTTATTTATACCCCGGACATTCCAACTTATCACTTTAACATCCAAGCTACTTTGTTTCGTATTGTCCATAAATTAGCCTATTATTTTATAATATTTTGATGTTGTTCATCCCACACACACACAAAGAGGGAAGAAGAGAGAGAAGAAAGAAAAAAAAAAAAAAAAAGATGCAAGTGTACATAGAAACTCAAACAGCCCCCCCACCCCCATCCCAAACACACATTCATAACACTGAACCCTAGCATTTCCCGACTGAAATGCGTACCCTCCCTTTGTAGTAAGATCCCAGAGGAACGTTGATCCACAACAATTGAGGAGCAACTTGTAAGCGTTACCCGACCTAAACCCTCAACTAAACCTTCAGTGCTCGTACAAGGTGCACTTTAAACTTGTTGAGTATTTTCCCTCTTCCATAACATACTATTACACAGTCTAACTCTATAGAGTAACAGTAACGTTCACGTTCACTTATCTAAGGAGCAACAGCTGCCAAAATGTAAACAAAAGTAAAATAAACAAAGAACAAAAACAGTCCTAGAAAAAGATTATATGTTGGACATAATCAAAATTAAATATCCATATTCAACAGAAGATATGCATGCACTCATAAACTTGTGTTTCAACCACTTATATGAACATATGTCCTTGTTACCTGAGTCAAATCAACTAATGTGGACTTTAGAGTTCACTTAACTTTGTTTTGTTCAATATTTCGTTGGTCAGCTGACATCCGTAATTGATCAGTTATTTCCTCCGCTGAGGTCCGATGACAACAGCTGTAAAAGCAGTGTCTCTCAGCGGTGTGATGATTATATCTCTGGATCACACATACCTGAGGTGACTATACTGGTGGCTGAATGCTCCTGTAAAACTTTTCAGCCTCCTGTGGTGTCGAGAAAAGGTGAATCTTGCCGTTATGTAGTACTCTGAGCTTGCAGGGGTTGTGCTGGAATCCACGGAAGGCGCTGATGTCAACAAATAGCTTGGTAACGGGGTTAAATCCACGGCGGATCCGTACGGTCTCCGCAGAGAGGTCTTGTGCCAGTGTTATCTTGGCCCCGTCATGTATGATGTCTTTCCTTCTTGATTCCCGGTAAACAAACTCCTTTTCTTGAAGCTTGAGGAAGCGAATGATGATCGCTCTGTTTTGGTTGGGCTTCCCAGATGCTAGTGTGCGGTGTACCCGCTCCAGGGTGAACGATCTGTCGGCATTCAGTCCCAACCATCGCGGCAACATGTCGTTGATAAAGTTGAAAAGTGGTTGTTGGCCCTCGGCTCCCTCACGTACTCCAAACAGTCGTAGGTTTTTTTCTCCTGCCCCTGTTTTCCAAGTCATCGGCTTTAGATTCGAGATAAGCGAGTCTCTTAGTGACCGAGCTTAACGTGTCTTCTGCTCCCTCGAGTGCAGTTTCTGTAGTGTGTATGCGGCGCTCTGCGTCGTCAATGCGCGTTGCATTAGAGGAGACATCTCGTTTTATTTCGGTTATTTTGCGTTCCAATACAGCCATAGAATTCGCCATACCTGTCAGACGAGTGTCTATATTATCCAGCTTTGTTCCAAAGTCTGACCGAAGTGACTTTAACTCGTGCAGGATTTCGGCTGAGTTAGCCATTTGGCTAACTTCCTTGTCACCCGACGGACTTGACGAAGTTGTTTTGATAGATGTCTTGCGTCCCCGGGTAAAAATATCACACTGCTTGTTTGTCGAGGGATTAGACATTCTACTACCGAAGTTATACTCAAGAGTTAGCAGCTTATATGAGGGTTTTTAGGTTAATTCGTGCACCACTGTACGGAGCTGTCTTTCTAAGCTGCCATCTTGGTCTAGGTCCCGCCTAGTCTTCGTAGTTGATTATTATAGCTGAAGTCTGGGAGTCACTGACAGCAGACTAAGAGAAGGATCCAGATTCCTGACTTGTTTCTGATCTCACAGGACAGGACTCTTCCCAGAGAGTGGACGACAACAGAACCACACCAAGCCAGCAGCATCACACAAGCAGTCTGATGTGAGGAAGCTCCAGCACCACAGCAGTCCACTCAACACACTGAACCACCTTCAGCTCCACACTTTACACACTGAATTGATCTCAAGTTCAGTTCAGTCAACAAAACAAAAACTCAGCCATGTAACATGATCCTGTGTTCAGTCTCATGCTGATGTTGGTTAACATGAATCTTCTTCAGTAGTAAATCAGTTGAAGGTTATATAAAACACCATTATTTATTTGTATTTTTGCAGAGACTCAGACTGAGTGTTGCTGTAGTTCAACGGCTCCTTTACAACAATGAAGAAATGCTGTTTCCCGACCAGGTCAGATGGATGACGGACCACAAGACGGACAGAACGGAAGGAAACGCCTGTGTTTTCATGGACGACGTAAGTAAGCTGCACTCTAAAGGAACATTTTTTTATTTTGGGAAATATGCATATTGATTTTCTAGCCAACACTTAGACAAGAAGATTGTTACCACTGTAAATATGTAGCTGCAGCCAGCTTCAGTAGTGTCCAAGATGAAGCCTACACATGTTTTCCAGACTCATATAACCTGTGACACCACTGATCAATGCAGATATATTTCAACATGAATTAGTCTTCGTAGTTGATTATTATAGCTGAAGTCTGGGAGTCACTGACAGCAGACTAAGAGAAGGATCCACATTCCTGACTTGTTTCTGATCTCACAGGACAGGACTCTTCCCGGAGAGTGGACGTGAACCGACCCACACCAAGCCAGCAGCATCACACAACTAGTCTGATGTGAGGAAGCTCCAGCACCACAGCAGTCCACTCAACACACTGAACCACCTTCAGCTCCACACTGTACACACTGGACTGATGTAATGTTCATTTCAGACAAAAAACACAAAAACTCAGCCATGTAACATGATCCTGTGTTCAGTCTCAGACTGATGTTGGTTAACATGAATCTTCTTCAATTGTAAATCAGTTGAAGGTTATATAAAACACCATTATTTATTTGTATTTTTACAGAGACTCAGACTGAGTGTTGCTGTAGTTCAGCGGCTCCTTTACACCTTTACAACAATGAAGAAATGCTGATTCCCGACCAGGTCAGATGGATGACGGACCACAAGACGGACAGAACGGAAGGAAACGCCTGTGTTTTCGTGGACGACGTAAGTAAGCTGCACTCTAAAGGAACATTTTGTCATTTTGGGAAATATGCATATTGATTTTCTAGCCAACACTTAGACAAGAAGATTGTTCCCACAGTAAATATGTAGCTGCAGCCAGCTTCAGTAGTGTCCAAGATGAAGCCTACACATGTTTTCCAGACTCATATAACCTGTGACACCACTGATCAATGCAGATTTATTCATACATGAATTAGTCTTCATAGTTGATTATTATAGCTGAAGTCTGGGAGTCACTGACAGCAGACTAAGAGAAGGATCCACATTCCTGACTTGTTTCTGATCTCACAGGACAGGACTCTTCCCGGAGAGTGGACGACAACAGAACCACACCAAGCCAGCAGCATCACACAACCAGTCTGATGTGAGGAAGCTCCAGCACCACAGCAGTCCACTCAACACACTGAACCGCCTTCAGCTCCACACTTTACACACTGGACTGATCTCATGTTTATATGAGTCAAAAAACATAAATTCAGCCATGTAACATGATCCTGTGTTCAGTCTCATACTGATGTTGGTTAACATGAATCTTCGTCAGTAGTAAATCAGTTGAAGGTTATATAAAACACCATTATTTATTTGTATTTTTACAGAGACTCAGACTGAGTGTTGCTGTAGTTCAGGAGCTCCTTTACACCTTTGCAACAATGAAGAAATGCTGATTCCCGACCAGGTCAGATGGATGACGGACCACAAGACGGACAGAACGGACGGAAACGCCTGTGTTTTTATGGACGACGTAAGTAAGCTGCATTCGAAAGGAACATTTTGTCATTTTGGGAAATATGCATATTGATTTTCTAGCCAACAGTTAGACAAGAAGATTGTTACCGCAGTAAATATGTAGCTGCAGCCAGCTTCAGTAGTGTCCAAGATGAAGCCTACACATGTCTTCCAGACTCATGTAATCTTTGACACCGCTAATTAATGCAGATATATTTCAACATGAATTAGTCTTCGTAGTTTATTATTATAGCTGACTCTCTTTGAGACACTGACAGCAGACTAAGAGAAGGATCCACATTCCTGCCTTGTTTCTGATCTCACAGGACAGGACTCTTCCCGGAGAGTGGACATGAACCGAACCACACCAAGCCAGCAGCATCACACAACCAGTCTGATGTGAGGAAGTTCCAGCACCACAGCAGTCCACTCAACACACTGAACCACCTTCAGCTCTTCAGCTTTACACGCTGGACTGATGTCATGTTTATATTAGTCAAAAAAACATAAATTCAGCCATGTAACATGATCCTGTGTTCAGTCTCAGACTGATTTTGGTTAACATGAATCTTCTTCAGTAGTAAATCAGTTGAAGGTTATATAAAACACCATTATTTATTTGTTTTTTTACAGAGACTCAGACTGAGTGTTGCTGTAGTTCAGCGGCTCCTTTACACCTTTACAACAATGAAGAAATGCTGATTCCCGACCAGGTCAGATGGATGACGGACCTCAAGACGGACAGAACGGACGGAAACGCCTGTGTTTTCATGGACGACGTAAGTAAGCTGCACATTAAAGGAACATTTTGTCATTTTGGGAAATATGAATATTTATTTTCTAGCCAACAGTTAGACATGAAGGTTGGTACCACTGTAAATATGTAGCTGCAGCCAGCTTCAGTAGTGTCCAAGATGAAGCCTACACATGTTTTCCAGACTCATATAACCTGTGACACCACTGATCAATGCAGATTTATTTCAACATGAATTAGTCTTCATAGTTGATTATTATAGCTGAAGTCTGGGAGACACTGACAGCAGACTAACAGAAGGATCCAGATTCCTGATTTGTTTCTGATCTCACAGGACAGGACTCTTCCCGGAGAGTGGACGACAACCGAACCACACCAAGCCAGCAGCATCACACAACCAGTCTGATGTGAGGAAGCTCCAGCACCACAGCAGTCCACTCAACACACTGAACCGCCTTCAGCTCTTCAGCTTTACACGCTGGACTGATCTCATGTTTATATCAGTCAAAAAAAACAAAAACTCAGCCATGTAACATGATCCTGTGTTCAGTCTCATACTGATGTTGGTTAACATGAATCTTCTTCAGTAGTAAATCAGTTGAAGGTTATATAAAACACCATTATTTATTTGTATTTTTACAGAGACTCAGACTGAGTGTTGCTGTAGTTCAGCGGCTCCTTTACAACAATGAAGAAATGCTGATTCCCGACCAGGTCAGATGGATGACGGACCACAAGACGGACGGAAATATGTATATTCACATTATAGCCAACAGTTAGACAAGAAGATTGTTACCACTGTAAATATGTGTCACGTCTGTCAGCTCTTAAGTTGTATTGATGTTGTGTTTTGTTCATTGTTGTATGTATTTCCTGTTTTATTTTGTAGTGTGACTCTCCCTCTTGTTTCAGAGCACGTCACTTCCTGCCCTCCTTCTCTTCCGTGTTTTGAATGAATGAGATCGCTGCCCTACTTTCCATCCACCCTCACCTGCGTCTGATCGTCCTCCCCCCGCCCTGATTGTGTTCACCTGTCCATAGTTAGTCACTCCCCTCTTTAGTATTTAAGCTGTGCTTCCTCTTCCTTCTGTGCCAGTTCGTCTTTGTAGTCCAGAGTGAAAGCGTCGTTGCGTCCTTTTCTTGTAAGTCTCCTCGTGGTTTTGATTATCCTGCCTGAATTATTGATTACGCCTCTGCCTAACGATTTGGATTTGTTTGCCTGTATTCTGACTGACTTCCCGTGTATCGAACTCTTTTGTCCAGTAAAGACATTTTTTATCTTACCTGCCTGCTCTCCTGGTTGTGCTTTTGAGTCCACACATTGTTTGACACCGTGCCTCACAGTACGAACTGGCCAAACATGGACTCAGCCAACCCGGATCAGGTTCGGTCCTTGCTCCACGCTCATGGAGCGCGGATTCACCACCATGAGGAGCAACTTTCCGCCGTCTGCGCTAGTGTCCAGCTTCTCACAGACAATCAAGAGAAGTTCCGTAACACAGTCGGCGATCAGGTAAATCAACTCGGAGCCCAGATGCAGGCTCTGATGAGCCGTATTGAGACACTGTCGGCAGATCGGCAGCCGCCGGCTCCCCCTGTTCCAGCGCCGCCGCTTCCGCCGGCTTTTTCCGCCGGCTTTTTCCGCCGGCTTTTTCCGCCTCTCCACACCTCGCCAAACCTAAGCGTTTTTCCGGTGAGTCAGCTAACTGCCGTCCTGTTTTGATTGAATGCAGTTTACATTTTGAACTACAGGCAGCTCAGTTCCCCACTGAGAGATCCAAAATCGCTTTCATGATTATGCATTTATCAGGCAGAGCCGAGGCTTGGGCAATGGCAGAGTGGGTGCGCAATTCGCTGGTGTGTGCTTCTTTAAAACTGTTCACAGAGACACTACAGAAGATCTTGGATCACACCACACCGGGACATGAGTCTGCAAGAGCGCTGGTCAGCCTGCGACAAGGGAGACGGAGGGTGTCGGACTACGCGATCGAGTTCCGTACGCTGGCCGCCGACAGCGGGTGGAACGATGCCTCCCTTCTAGACACCTTCATTCACGGCCTCTCTGATGCCGTTAAGGGCCAGTTGGCTCCCCTGGACCTTCCCCCTGATCCGGACTCGGTCATCGCACTTGCGATCCGAATTGATAACCGGTTATGGGAAAGGGAGAAGGAGAAACGTAAGGGTGCCGTTCCACCTCCAGACCTGACGGGGCCATCTGCTCGACTTCGCCCGGCCTGGCGTCCTCCCCCTCCTGCTGAGGTTAGTGGCATCTCATCTCCCCCTAGTGCCTCAGAGAAGCCAATGCAGGTGGCTCGAGCCAAACTGACACCGGAGGAGCGACAGCGACGCCTACGAGAGGGGAGATGCATCTATTGCGGCCAGCTGGGACATTTCCTGTCTACGTGCCCGGCAAAAGATCAGGCTCACCAGTAAGAGAGAGGGCGCTGGTGAGCCAAACTTCCTCCTCTAAGTATTCCTCTCGCCCTTTAACTCATGTTCAGCTGATTTCACAGTCTCATTCTCTGCACTATCCGGTCCTGGTGGACTCTGGGGCCGATGAAAACTTTATGGACTGGAGACTGGTGAATACACTGGGTTTATGGAAGACCCCCCCTGCCTGAGGTGCTGGAGGCCAACGCCCTGGATGGGCGCCCCCTGGGTCGAGTTACTCACCGCACTCAACCAGTGAAGCTGATTATGGCCGGTAACCACACTGAGACTCTGAGCTTCCATTTGTTTAATTCCCCTCTTCACCCTCTGATTTTAGGTTTGCCTTGGCTTATCAAAAACAAACCTTACATTGATTGGTCTTCAGGTAACATTTTGGGGTGGGGAGGGGAATGTACACTAACCTGTCCCTCATCTGTCTCACCCACGGAGCTTCCTGAATCTCGACCTGCGCCCCCACCGGTGATGGTGGGCACCACTACTTCACTCCAAAACTACTCTCCTGCTTCTCCCAGGGAACACCCAGACCTGTCCGGCGTTCCGGTCTGTTACCATGATCTTTGGGAGGTGTTCAATAAAGCTAAGGCCACCTCTCTACCTCGCCACCGGCCCTACGACTGCGCCATCGACCTTCTTCCCGGCACATCTCCTCCGAAGGGTCGTCTCTACTCTCTCTCCGCCCCCGAGCGGAGGGCAATGGATGAATACATCGAGTCCTCCCTGGCAGCTGGGATCATCCGTCCATCCTCGTCCCCTGCTGGGGCGGGCTTCTTCTTTGTGGATAAAAAGGACAAATCCTTCCGACCATGCATTGACTAAATGAAATCACCATAAAGAACAGGTACCCCCTCCCTCTCATTTCTTCTGCATTTGAGTTGTTAAAAGGTGCTAAAGTTTTTTCTAAACTAGACCTTAGGAACGCGTACCACCTGGTACGTGTAAGGGAGGGGGATGAATGGAAAACAGCTTTCAACACTCCTAGTGGTCACTACGAGTATTTGGTAATGCCATTCGTACTCACTAATGCACCTGCTGTATTTCAAGTCCTTGTTAATGATGTACTTCATGATATGCTCAATCAGTTTGTCTTTGTCTATTTAGATGACATCTTGATTTTTTTTCACCAGACCAGCAGACCCACGAACGTCATGTTCGCCACATTTTACAAGGACTCCTAGTACATCAGCTGTATGTTAAAGCGGAAAAATGTGAGTTCCACGTCTCCAGCATCTCATTCCTCGGTTTCATTGTGGGCCCCGACAGGATCCAAATGGATCCCGCTAAGGTTAGCGCAGTAGCCGATTGGCCTACACCCACAAACCGAAAATTGGTACAGCGCTTCCTGGGTTTCGCCAACTTTTACCGGAGATTTATACGTAACTTCAGTAACATTGCTGCACCTCTCCATGCGCTAACCTCCCCACAGACCAGATTTGAATGGACGCCTCAGGCAGACCAGGCGTTCCGTAAATTAAAGGAATGTTTTTCCACCGCTCCGATTTTGACTCTCCCCGATCAGCACCGACAGTTCGTGGTGGAGGTCGACGCCTCCAACACGGGTGTCGGGGCCGTTTTGTCCCAGCGATCCGCTGAAGATAACAAACTGCACCCTTGTGCCTTCCTGTCCAGGAAGTTATCTTCAGCGGAACAAAACTACGACATAGGCAACCGTGAATTACTAGCGGTTAAGGCCACGTTGGAGGAGTGGCGCCACTGGCTTGAGGGGACTGATCAACCGTTTGTGGTTTGGACCGACCATAAGAACTTAGAATATATCAGGTCGGCCAAGCGGTTGAACTCCCGTCAAGCCAGGTGGGCCCTCTTCTTCAACCACTTCCATTTCACGCTGTCGTATCGCCCAGGCTCCAAGAACGTCAAACCTGACTCCCTGTCCCGTTTACACGATCCAGACCCAGTTCCAGACGAACCATCCTATTGTTCCTCCTTCATGTGTAATTGGGGCCATCACTTGGAGCATTGAGAACAAGGTGAAAGAGGCCTTAAAGGACAGTCCCACATCCGAAGGGTGTCCCCCTAACAGGTTGTTTGTCCCAGTTTCACTCCGTCCGCAGGTCATTCACTGGGATCACACGTCTCGATCGACCTGTCACCCGGGCATCAGGAGGACCTCGTCCTTCATCAGACAGCAAGTCGTCACATCAGGCCCCCTCGGGTCTCCTTCAACCAGTCCCTGTGCCAAGCTGGCCCTGGTCAGACATCTCCCTAGATCCTCTCCCCCAACACCACCATTCTAACAGTTGTTGATCGGTTTTCTAAGATGGTCCATTTTATTCCCCTGTCTAAATTGCCCTCCGCTAAGAAAACGGCGGAGGTCCTGTTACATCACGTTGTCCGTCTCCACGGTTTCCCCAGGGACGTGGTGTCTGACCGGGGCCTGCAGTTTGTATCCCGATTCTGGCGGGAGTTTTGCACCCTAATAGGCGCTACCGTAAGACTCTCCTCCGGTTACCTAATGGGCAATCAGAAAGATTAAACCAAGAGTTGGAAACGGGGCTCAGATGCCTCGTTTCCCAAAATCCAGCTACTTGGAGTAAACAACTAATCTGGATTGAATATGCACACAACACTCTGCCCTGCTCTTCTTCAGGTCTCTCCCCTTTTCAATGTAGCTACGGTTACTGGCCTCCTCTCTTCCCGGAGGTAGAGAAGGAGGTGACGGTCCCCTCTGCTCACGCACTCATCCGTCGATGCCACCGGGTCTGGAGGGGGGCTCACCAAATGTTACTGCGAAGCACCAGCAGGTGGAAGAGGGCTTCCGGCCGACGCCGAACACCTGCCCCCTCCTACCGCCCAGGTCAGAGAGTGTGGTTATCCACTAAGGATCTCCCACTAAGAATAGAGTCTCGAAAACTAGCTCCAAGATTTGGTCCTTTCCCTATTTCTAAGATCATTAACCCGGTGTCTATCAAACTTCAACTTCCCAGATCAATGCGCGTTCATCCCACGTTCCATGTCAGCCGCGTCAAACCTGTCAAGGAGAGCCGCCTGGTCCCAGCCTCCAAACCTTTGCTGTATGTATTTCCTGTTTTATTTTGTAGTCTGACTCTCCCTCTTGTTTCAGAGCATGTCACTTCCTGCCCTCCTGTTTCCCTCCATAGTCAATTAAGAACCAAGATCAGTTTCAAACTGTACAATTAATATTAGACCCAGGAAGAATTAGGGAATCCATCCACAAACTCTAAACCTGAATTAGACCAGGTCTAAATTTATTACATGAAACTGATTCTCAGTCTTCCCTGGTGCTTCTTAAGCTCTTTATTAAATCCAATCAGAGAGATATCAGTCACTGAATTGACCTGGTCATCTTTAATTTGTTCGATCCCTGAATGTTCATCATTTGTATTTGCTGTATTCCTTTAATGATCCTTTATTTGATTCTCTCATTGTTTTATCATTCATTCAATTATATTGTTAGTAGTGTAGTCCAGTAGTTAGTCCAATAAATATTTCATTTATAAAGAACTTGGTTACTTGATTTTGTGTATATATACAGTATATAAACTATTCAAATCTCTGTTCACTAGGCCAAGAACTCTGTAGCAACCATGAGATTATGAGACGCAACTGATTAATATCAAATTTAGTTATTTTTCCCTGTTTTTATAAAACTGGGTGGTGCCCCGATTAAATCCTCATATTGAAGTGAACTGTGGGTAATATCTAAGTTGAATGTTACCCCTTTCCTTCATATTTTAGGATAATTTGTCTTACAATTAATAATTTGGGATCATTAATTGTGACTATGAAGCTTGATATTAATTAATGATTAAGTGTTAATCTGCTCAATGCAATAACGCTACACCTCGTCCATCAAGGTCACTGAATATTTCTGCATCAACCTCCGTCCCTGTAGCATCCTTGGAAACAACTTTTCTACCTGCTGACATGAAAACTTCTCAATGACTGGAACCGAATATACATTTGAAGTCACTGCTCCTTTCTCCTCACTGCACATTACTACACATTAGTTAACCACTGGATAATTCAAAAATGACAAGTTGCATTAGTGGAGCTGTTAAACACATCCACATTCAAGAAAGTCTGCATGACATTCAGGAGCGTCCACAGTGAGTTTAGTTTTTTTAACCTGGTTAAAATCATCACTCATGAAGTAAATTACATACCGTTGTCACTAAATTGCATAAAGTCATACTGTCCTCCAATCTCATCCAACTTCACATATTTCTGTGGTTGGTTGTACTGAACCTGGACCAGCATTTTTACTGAGACATGAAGACGGAAACGTAAAAACTACGACAAAACTGTATGACACGAGGAAAAAACTGGAGACGTCCTCACAATGTCTCCAACTGAACTACAGAGACTCAGTGGGAGGGGCTTCATTTTGAAATGAGCTCTCTACAGAGTTAAAGTGACACTGATGTGATCAAGTCTCTCAAATAACTCCAACACTGAGCACCGTTTAACTCATCATGTGTTCAAATCTCACTCCCAGAGCTGATCTGAACTCTGAAATGTTGAACTCTGAAATTTCAACACTGTGTGGTATCAAGCCTCTCCTGAAGCAGACCCCCATGTCAGAAGCCTCATACCTGGACTAAGGAGGAGAAGAACTGGACCACTGCAGTCAGTCCTCTATTCAGGTGAAAGTAAATGTTGCATTTCATTTGGAAATCCAGGTCCCAGAGTCTGGAGGGAGAGTGGGGAGGCCCAGAATCCAAGTTGGTTGAAGTCCAGTGTGAAGTTTCCACAGTGGGTGATGATTTGGGGGGGCGCCATGTCATCTGCTGATGTGGGTCTATGTGTTTCATCAGGTCCCAAGTCAACGCAGCCGTCTACCAGGAAACTTTAGAGCACTTTGTGCTTCCGTCTGCTGACAGGCTTTATGGAGATGCTGGTTTCCTGTTCCAGCAGGACTTAGCATCTGCCCACAGTGCCAACGCTACTACTAACTGCTCTGCTGACCATCACACTACTGTGCTGGACTGGCCAGCCAACTGGCCTGGCCTGAACCCCACAGAGGATCTATGGGGTGTTGTCAAGAGGAAGATGAGAAACACCCAACCCACAATCCAGATGAGCTGAAGGCTGCTATCAGAGCAAGCTGAGCTTCAATAAGACCTCAGCAGAGCCACAGGCTGATGGCCTTCATGTCTCACCTCACTGATGCAGTAATTCATGCTGAAGGAAACCTGACCAAGCATTGCATGAAAAAACCCACAGACTTTTCAGAAGCTGGACATTTCTGTTTTGTAAACCTTTTTTTTCCAGAGATGCCGTTTTCTTTCATTTTTGAGCTGTAGGCTGTAATTATTAAGATTACAATGAAAAAAAGCTTGAAACATGGAAAAGCAGTATTAAGATAAGATAAGGTAAGATGAACCTTTATTAATCCCCGGAGGGAAATTCGGGTGTCTGTATAATAGTGTGTTACTGTATAATCTGCAATATTAAAATTGTAGTTTGGGTTTATTTATTTATTTTTTCAGGCCATTTAAATCTAAATGTTAAATCTAAATGTTGAATATAAATCTCCATGTTCAATAAGGGAAATGTTGATTCTCAGTTACATTTTCTAATAGTATTCAGACAGCTTTCCTAGTGTCCATAAAATATGTTCCATATATCCTTAAAATGGGCTGCACGGTGCCGCGGTTAGCACTGTGGCCTCACAGCGAGGTCGGATCCGGCTCGGGGCCCTCGTGTGTGGAGTTTGCATCTTCTCCCTGTGTAAGTGTGGGTTTTCTCCACGTTCTCCAGCCTCCTCCCACCATCCAAAGACATGGACGGGTGTCCTTCATGTTGCTGGCTGTTCAAAAAAGTAATTCATAATCCATACAAAAATGTAAAAATGTCAGAGTCCACAGAAAAGCAGCTGGATTCAGGGTCTCTCCTTGAGGAGTGTTAGCTGAGCTGCACTCAGTAAGGACTGACAGTGAGGAAATGCTCTCACATTGCGTTTACTTACTACATTGAAAACTGTGTTCCTGGCTGATAAAACCAAAGATTGGAGCAGATGTACAGTGTCACTGGTTTTTATGCTCTTTATGAAACGTGTTTTCCATACAGATAATGACAAGGTGGACACACGATGCTCTGGTTCATTTGAGAAGACCTGACCGATGCCTGCCTGCTGTTATTATGTTATGTTACCCTGCTCACTGTTGGGAAGTGCACATCCATAATCACTACGACCTTTTAAAATTACAGCCCAGTGTTGAATAATCATGGTACACAGCAACAGCGATCCTTAAATCTTCCCAATGCAGATTGTTTTGTATAATCTATTTGAAGGCTAAATGTGAAAGGGCTTGATCCTAGTCCCAGAGAAATATTCAAAATTAAATGGGAAGGGGACCCTTCTCATTGTCATCATCATAGTTGTTGGATCAATTTTGGAGCTGCTTCACGCTTTTGTTTAAAAATGGTATTAGAAATATTACTATTACTAGAGCTGAGTTTAAAAACAAAACATGATACCTTTAATAACTAATCATCTCAAGGCCATTTCAATACATTATCAGACATTATCGGTGATTTCTCTGGTTGTTGTTTTTCCAAATTAAAGTGGAGAACAAACTAAAGCTGTGAGGTTTTAGGGCTCAATAAACATCATTTGGACTGTGGTGTCATTAATGTGTGGGGAAATTAAATCAAATGCAATCAAACAAGTATCACACTACCTGCAAATGATGGATTATTTCACGTTATGGTAACATCAATGAAAGTAAAAGAAGTCGCATACCACATTTTAGATGTTTGATGTTGTCTTTTATTGAATTCAACACCAAAAGAGTCAAGTGGTAAAAAATAGTGGTGAGGTAAAAACTCCCAAAAACCCTTTTAACAGGGAAAAACTGGGAGAAACCTCACGAAGAGCAACAGAGGAGGGCTCCCTCTTCCAGGATGGACATACAGAGTCCAGATGACTAAATGGATGTGTATAATGTGAACACATATGGAGGGATGGATCCAGGAGGATGTCAAGCAGCTTCCAGGTGTCACTAAACAGATGCAGCCTGAGCAACACACCCTCCTCTCCTTCATGTAACCTAGGGAGAGGACAAGATTGTTGGTTTTAGTTCACAGTTGCTTTGGTAATGTAAATGTATGTTTCCCATGTCAATAAGCCCCTTTGGACTGAACTGAATTGCCGGGGCAGAGGACAGACAGACAGACTCACTGGCTCTTCAGATAATGTTCGGGGTCTTGAAGCTAGCAGGCTGCTGACAGTGGTTCGGTGTGTTCAGTGGACCGCTGCGGTGCTCGGGTGTCCTGGGATGATCGGCTGGTCCACATCCACTCTCAGATGCTCCAGGAATGCCAAAAACACAGGAAGAGTCCTGCCCTATGATATCAAAAACAAGTCAGGATTTTTTCTTTTATCACTACACTTCCTCCTTTGGGTTGACAGACATCACCATGTTCTTCCACATTTCTCCTGCAGACTCATGAATCTCTAAATAAATCAACTTTGATCTGTGCCATATTTCAACTTTAGCTTATAACCACTTAATGTCACCTTTGCTAGTCTTGTAGTCTTAGTGAGGACTTACTTAGTTTGTTGGCTAAATCACAGGAGACCATCGCTCTCCAGCTCGTCTTGCGGTCGGCCATCCTTCTCATCTGTTCGGGAGGACCAACTTCTCCTCTGTCATCAAGGAAACTGCTGGACATCCTGCAGGAAAAAGTACAACATTGTCAGCAATATCAGTAATCATTAAAAATATTAAACTGATAAAAAATGTTATTAATTATTGCTTCTGTGGGGTTCAGTTTTCTATCATATGTAAAAAACAACTCAAAGAACAACAGTGAGTACGATAAGTGATCATTAACACGTACAAGACTCATTAAAACACTTGTTAATGTTAATAACTATAACCGCACTTTATCAGATAGCCATCTACTAAAACTGAAGCACAAGGTCAAAGAACAGAGAACCAAATTATTAAATACCTGATGAAGATAATTGCAGGAGAAAACTGTTAATATCATTATTATTGCCTCATCTCTGTCTTCTTCAGTAAAAAGCAGAACAATTCAAAAACAAAAAGAATGAGTGGGATAATCATTGAATTACTAAAAGTGTGATGAGAAGAGCTGTAACTTGCTTGCAGTTCTCCTCGCTGCTCCTCTTTGTAGAGGAGCTGAGGACAGAAGTCCATGGAACTGGGTCTCCAGAGCTTTCTGCCTCTCTGAGGTCCACTCTCAAAACCTCAGTGGCCTCTCAGCACTGACCTGCTGCTGCTCCTCTCACATCCTCATCATCCTCATCATCAGAAGAAAGAGGAGGGATATACTCACCTTCCTCAACCGTAGGCGCCTCATCCTCATCATCACAGACCATGTAGAAGCAGAGGTCGTTGGGTCGGATCAGCCACGGGAGATCTTCAGCACAATCAGCCACGTCAAATCAGAGGAGGGCTCCCTCTTCCAGGATGGACATACAGAGTCCAGATGACCTGTCAACAAAATACTCAACAGCATTGAATACATTATCAGGGTTGGCTTCAAGGCCACCATGATGGTCAGCAGGTGGAAAACCATGAGGAACACGATAAGGGTCACCAAGAGAGTCAGCACAAGGGTCAGCAGGAAAACTATAAGAGTCAGTAGGAGGATTAGCAGAAGGGAAAGCACGAAAACCAGCATAAAGGTCAGCAGGAGGAAAAGAAGTAAGATGACCATAAGGGTCAGCAGCAGATGAAAGCAGGAGGAAGACCATAAGGGTCAGCAGGAGGGAAAGCATAAAACCGCAAAAGGCAGCAGGAGGAAAAGAAGTAAGATGACCATAAGGGTCAGCAGCAGGTGAAAGCAGGAGGAAGACCATAAGGGTCAGGAGCAGGGAAGCGGGAAGAAGACCATAAGGGAAAGCAGGAGAAAGGACGAGGAAAAATGTAAGGATCAACAAAAGGGAAAGCGGGAGGAAGACCATCAGTGTCAACAGTAAGGTCAACAAAAGGATCAGAAGGAAAACCAAAGAAGTCAGAAGGAAGGTCAGCAGGAGGGTCAGAAGGAGTGAAAGCAGGAGGAAGACCTAAAGGATCAGCAGGAGGGAAAGTGAGAAGAAGACCACAAGAGTCAGGAGCAGGGAAGCGAGAAGAAGACCATAAGGGAAAGCGGGAGGAAGGACGAGGAAAAATGTAAGGGTCAACAAAAGGGAAAGCGGGAGGAAGACCATCAGTGTCAACAGTAAGGTCAACAAAAGGATCAGAAGGAAAACCAAAGAAGTCAGCAGGAAGGTCAGCAGGAGTGAAAAGCGGGAGGATGACCAGAAGGGTCACCTTCACCGTTACCTCCCTGAGGCTCAGCCTCCTGAAGCCAGTCGAGCCAAACGGAGCCACCTGAGGAGGAAAAAAGCATTAAAAAGTCACACTCTCCACCTTCATAAAACAGACAAAAACAGGAAAATCATTTTGACCAGAAACATCACAGACACTTTGTAGAAAAGCCCCCAATAAACAGAGTGCTACTGTCACCTCTAAAAGTGATATGCAATATAGTACAGTACTGTTATTTGAGACATTATGACAGGATGAGAGTGATCTGATGATGCATGGATGTTGTGATGATGTCTAAAGTTTTGATTTTAAAGCTGTTGTGGCATATTTGAAATGCTGACAAAAGGTTTACACCTTTCTGACTTGTGGAAACAGTAATGAGGGACTGTTGGTGCAGAGCTCAGGAGAAAACTGCTTGTTTTACTCTGGTTCAAAGAATAACTTTGTATTTCCTGTAATATTTAAAGGCAGGGTGGTGATCTTGAGAAACTAGCAAGACTACACTGGATTTTTAAAAATGATCCAGCAGAAAAAAAATGAGCCAAGTGTCTCCAACTCTTTTCCAATGAATGCAGCTAGCAGCAATAGCTACGAACTAGCTCCAAAAGTGTCTAAATCTAGCCAGAAATTTGCCAAGTCTGCAAACACTGACAGTCTGTCCCCTCAGGCCTCCCTCTAAAGCAGGGGTGGCCATGAGAAACCAAGATTGTTGCTGGGGGCCAAACAAATACTGTCAGATGTAACCTCTATTTTAACACTATACTACTTTTAGATATATGTTGGTAAAAGCTGACACAATATCGTCCACACCTGATGGGAACCACTGCTGTGCTGTACACACTGCACAATATTACACAAAAACACCCCATCATGATCTCATACATCGTTATATACATTTAAAGATCATGTTGACTGGGCTGCAGAAGCACATGTTCAATTGTGATAAATTGATCCAAATCATGATATAGGTTGATCTGTATTCAGTCAGATTTAGTTCTGTGACAATCAGTACTTCTGTCTCTACTCAGTGAGAAAACAATATGGAGTCAAATCAATCTCAGTGTTAATGAATGCACACAGAAGGATTCAGAAATGGATTTTTCTTATTTATATAAAAATGACTCTACAAAAAATAGTTTTCAATACACAGAAAGAGTTAAAATATAAATTTAAAAATGATAATTAAAATGATTTAATAATAATACAAATATACAAAAAATACATTAAATATGCTCATATATATTATATTATATATATAATATATATTATATAACTACTTAAATTTGTATTTGTTTTAAATTTACACACAAACACACACACATATACAGTATATATATAGTTATATAGTAATAATAATAATAATAACAATAATACTAATTAACAATGTTATAATAGTATAATATATTATAAATATTAATATAATAGAAACATATTTTTGTGGACAGAGTCATTCATATATAAATCACAAAACACATTTGTGGATATTTCTGTGTGCATTCATTAATACTGAGACTGATCTGACTCCATAGAAGAATCTATCTATTTAATCCTCGTTTATATAACACAAGTTCACACAACAACCCTGTTCACATTCCTGTTTTTGCCTCTGAATACATATCTTCTTTCTTATAATCTCAACAAAGGTCAAACGAGTATAACATTATTCAGAACAACAGGCTGTAATTCTGTCATGTTGCATCAGATTTCAGTCATGTTAAAATGGTGGAAACAGCTGGTTCTGACTCTATTCAGTGATGTCGCGAGAAAAGATGGTTGTTCACGGCACTGAGCTTTTTTAAGAGGATGCTGCTGCCTCCAAGGTTCCCAATATGCTGTGAAAAACACTGAGACAGCGAAAAAAGTATGATGCGCACAGACCCTCGTGCGTAATTACGCACGCTTAAACATGGGGACCTTCATTAATTCACGCGCACTTAAGGACAGGGCTTCTCCAGAAATAACCGCAGCAAAATATATGTGCAAAATAATCGATTATATTTAGTTACTGTCCTAAGTTGTAAATCACGCTGCGTGGAGGAGACGGCGGCATCTTTGGACGCAGGACGCGCACAGTCACTGCATGAGAAACCGCTCTCATCTCTTCCCTTCATCAGAAAACACCACATGAACTAGTAAAACATATTATAATATGATGACAGTACTATCATGTCAAGTAGAAGCTCTGAGTGATGACTGAGCACCTTTGATTTTAGGTCCAATAACTGTCAGACACTTTAGTTCACTTCATTCAGGCTCATAACAATATCGATCTGTTAGTGCACTTTGAGAAAACCTAAAAATGACTTCATAAATGTGATAAACGTGGACTTGAAAAGGACCCGACAACATGTCCAGATACATTTTAAGAAGTAATCTCAACTGTCCACACGGAGGAAGGTGTGCTGTGTTTACAACTCTGACTTCAACACCTTTGCTCCTAGACGTTACGTCGTTTCCATGACGCACAAATCAGCTTGTTGTTTGGGCATTATTCAAAAAATGGCTGAGTCGCCATTTTGTTTCCTAAATGACTCAACGGAAAATTTGGAAAATATGTTGCCCTCAAACAAAAATAAGTGTTTTCAAATCACTATCGTTGTTAACATTCTGTACAATACTCCCGCCACACTTCACATTACACGTGTTACCAGATAATTATTATTTTTCACCCAGAAAACATCAAGTTTCATCACAATCAGTGTTTCCCTAACAGGCCGACTAACAGTCTACTAATCACTTAACTATAAATTCAACAATTGAACATAATTTAAATATTAAAAGATGTCTTACCTCCAAAAGAGGCGGTGGCCGGCAGGCCGTACACAGGGGGTCCAAAAAACACCATCTCCTAGAGGGGGGTAGATTTCAGCTGCGATCCGGTATCAAAGATAACCAGTCACCAAGTTTTCACAAGAGGTCAGCTCGTGTCCGAGTCCAAGTGTGAAAGGGGCTCCTAGAGAGGTCCGCAGCCCTTATATAACCTCGGTACCATGTCAACAATCCGTTTCCATGACTTCGACGCACGAGCGTGAGCGAGTCCCATACAGTAACAGATGATATCATGTTCATGATTTGGCCTCTTTATTCTGTTACAGTAGGTGTTGCCATCAATAATTATTGTGTACACACTTCACACCATCTTGACCCATCTAGATACAAAATAATATTAAATGATAGTGATAATAAATGTGAATCAATGCATGTTTCCGTCTACATCATGAAAAGATTGCATAATTAATTAATGTCCAAATTATAGCCTATATCATGGCATTTCATTTCTCCTTAAGAGGTCTTGATTGTTTTTTCATGTCTTACATCTATTTATGCAAAATTCTTTTAATTTTGTTTCTTTTCTCTTCCACTTTATTTATTTATTTATTTATTTATTTATATATGTATTTATATCAGCAGGATCAGCAACCAAACCAACTCGTGCAGGCATGTGCCCGCGGGCCAAATGCGGCCCGTGTTCAAATTTCCACCGGCCCACAGCCTTTGTCATAAAATCAACAATATGCGGCCCCACAATGTCGGTGCGCAGTTGAGGAGGTATGCAGCAGACACCTCATCTCTGGCTGAGGAGTTTTAACGCCGCTTTCGGGATTTTGCAGCTGTTGAAAAGGAGATCAGGCTTTTTAACTCTCCTTTCTCCGTTGGCGCTCCAGACCTCCTCCAGCTGGACCTCGTTGAGCTGCAGTGTGATGCGGAGAGTCGCGGTCGGCACCAGCAGCTCCCTTTGTCAACTTTTACCGCCAGCTGGATGAAGGCAGGTTCCCAGAGATTCAAACATTTGCTAAGAAAATGCTGAGCTGGTTTAGCTCGACATACATGCGAGAGGACATCCAAGAACCGCCTGAGGACGAGATTAAGAGACTCTGACCTGCGTGACATCTGCGCATCAGAACCACTGCTTTAGAGCCAGACCTGGTCTACTGACTGTAGTCCAGATCTCACAGCCACCCTTCACATTAGTGCAGACAAGTTCTATGTTTAGTCTTCTGAGGTGAATCACTTCTATTTTTTTTTTTTTTTAATGAATATGCTCTGAGTCTTTTCAATCCAGGGATCATTTGTTCTTGTTTTTCAACTGACAATCAAACTGGGTCTTGTTACTAAATAGTGTTCATAGTTATTGATAACAAACATTAGGGTCTTAAGAAACAAATATACAAATACTCAACATTAAATATTAAGATCAAATTTGGTCCAGCACTCATTTTTCCATTTCAAGTCTAAAAGTGACATAAATTTCGTGTTTGATATCTGATTCTAAATCAAATAACATATTTTGTTTTTTTTCATTTTTGATGTTCAGTTGAAAAATGAAAGAAGGGGTGATACACAGATTGATATGGCCCTGGAATAAGATAACTGTTATTCTGTTATCATGTTAATGGTTCAAAGAGTGTCAGGCTGAATGGTCGGCCCCCCACACATTTAACCTCACCAAATCTGGCCCTCTTTGCACAAAGGTTGGACAGCCCTGAACCAGAGGACAGGAGGCTCAGTGAGCTCCTCTGGTAGAGCAGGGGGCCGGGGGTTCAGGTCTGACTCCTGGACCTTTTCTCCTCGTCATCCTCTCTCTCCCATAACTGTCACAGTTTCTGTCAAATCAAAGTCAAAACAGCCAAAAAGTAAAGAAAACATAGATGAACAAAAATGTAGAAACTGAATAGCATTTAAATTCATATGTCCTGTTTAATTATCAGCTTTAATTTATTTATTTCAATATTTATTCATTTACTTCCATATATATTTCAACATTTATTTATTTTTATTTTGTTATTTTTTCCATGAATTTATTCTGTATTCATTCACGGGTCGTCTGTAGGGTGTTTGGGGGCGGGCGGGGGGCGCGCTCTTCTCCCTCCCCCCCCCCAACAAAAAATATATTGTGTTCTATCTGGTGGGGGGGCCCCTTTTCCCCTCTTCTCCCCCGCCGGCCCCCCCCGCCCCGCCCCCCACCCCCCCCCCCCCCGGGCCCCGCCCGGGGCCCCCCCCCCCCCCCCACACCCCCCCCTTTATTTTTTTTTTTTTTTTTTTATTTTCCTATTTTCCATTTTTGATTTTTTTAAAATATAAATTAATTTTCCCCCCCTTGGGGCTAATAAAAATAGATCTTCTTCTTCTTCTTATTCTTGTACTTATACATTTATTTATACAATTTTTTTCTGCAGAAAATGTAGGGAACAACTAAAAGCAAATGTCCTGTCTATCAATTTTTATTAAATTATTTCAATATTTATTAATTTCTTTACATGTATGCATTTCTGTATTTATTAATTTATTCTTCTATTATTTATTCTTCTATTTATCTATTCTTCTATTTATACAATTATTTATGCAATTTTCTTTTATTTATTTATTTATTTATTTATTTATTTACTTATTTATTTACTTATTTATCAGATCAAGCCCCCCACAGCTCCTAATGGGATAAGCGGTTGAAGATGGATTGATGGATGGATTTATTTATGTATCATCAACATAAGAAAAGAAAAAAAAGGAAAATGTGCTGAGTCACCTCACCTGGTAGAACAGGTGCCCCATGCATCGAGGATTAGCTCAGCAGCTGGAGGTTCAAATCCAACCTGTGGACCTTTTTTATCAGCAGAAAATGTAGGTGAACAATAATAAATATAGACAAATTGATTTTTTTTATTTCAATTTTCAATTTAATTTTCAACTTTTATTTATTTCCCCCCCTCCCTCCCTCCCTCCCCCTCTCTCCTTTTCGGTTCGGGGGGGGGGGGGGGGGAGCTCCCCCCTTTCATAGGGGGGAGGGGGGGGTCCCCCCGACACGTCGCCCGTCCCTCCCAGGGCCCACAGAGAACAAAAAAATATATAACAAACCACCCTCCCCCCCTCCCCCCCCCCCCCCCGGCTTTTTGAGATCTTCAATTAACCTAAAAACCTTTTTTTTTGTTGTGGGGGGGAAGCGGGGGCCCCCGGGAAAAACCCCCCCTTCCCCGGGGGAAAAATAAAATCCCCCCAGAAAAGAGAGCAAACTGGGAATCAACCCTCCGCCCCCCTTCCTGTGAGGCGACAGCACTAACCACTACACCACCGTGCAGCCCACTTATTTATTTAATTCAATATTTATTAAATTATTTACATTTACATTTAAGCATTTATTTATTCTTTTATTTATTTTTCCATGTATTTATGTCTGTACTTTTTCATTTATCCTTGTATTTTATTATACATTTATTTATATAATTTTCTTTTTTATTTATTTATTCATTTATTTACTTATCTATGCAGCATCAATATCAGCAACAAAACCAGCATGACGCGAGGACGCTCAATTGTATATGTATATTTATTAATTTAGTCATTTATTTATTTATATGTTTAATCGTGCAATTTTCTTTTATTTTTTCTTTATCTATTTATTTATTTAGTGATTTCAGCAGCATCATCATCAGCCACAACACCAACAAACAGGACTCTCTCTCTCCCACCACCGTCACTGCCTCTGTCAAACCAACATCAGCTCTGTCCGGCCAGCACTGGATGTATTCCTCTATTCCACCATCGTCCTCTGACAACACGTCACCTCGTCAGATTTCACAATGAGGCTTGTCCTTGAGAAACACTCCTTCCATCAGGATGTGAGGTTAGAGGTAAAGATAAGTAAATCAACATTGGGGGAACAGGAACGGAGCCTGATTTAAAATCTGTTGCTTTAAGTTATATAATTCTCATTATGTTTATCAGGAGACAGGCTAGTTGAGTTTGTCACATATTTTTTTTAAGCGCCACTTGGCCTCCACAAGTAATATGTTTTATTTATTTACAGTATATAACACCTGTTCTGATGCCTCCAGTTCTGGCTGGGTCGACGCCACAGCCAGAGACTCAGACTGAGTGTTGCTGTAGTTCAGCGGCTCCTTTACAACAATGAAGAAATGCTGATTCCCGACCAGGTCAGATGGATGACGGACCACAAGACGGACAGAACGGAAGGACACGCCTGTGTTTTCGTGGACGACGTAAGTAAGCTGCACTTTAAAGGAACATTTTGTCATTTTGGGAAATATGCATATTGATTTTTCTAGCCAACAGTTAGACAAGAAGATTGTTACCACTGTAAATATGTAGCTGCAGCCAGCTTCAGTAGTGTCAAAGATGAAGCCTACACATGTTTTCCAGACTCATATAACCTGTGACACCACTGATCAATGCAGATTTATTTATACATGAATTAATCTTCATAGTTGATTATTATAGCTGAAGTCTGGGAGACACTGACAGCAGACTAAGAGAAGGATCCACATTCCTGACTTGTTTCTGATCTCACAGGACAGGACTCTTCCCGGAGAGTGGACGACAACAGAACCACACCAAGCCAGCAGCATCACACAACCAGTCTCAACACACTGAACCGCCATCAGCTCCACACTTTACATGCTGCACTGATTTAATGTTGAATTCAATCAAATAAAACAAAAACTCAGCCATGTAACATGATCCTGTGTTAATTCTCATACTGATGTTGGTTAACATGAATCTTCTTCAGTAGTAAATCAGTTGAAGGTTACATTCAAGGTGTAGACGCTCAAACAACTTTGTCACCAAGAGCCTGTTTCAAGAAGCTGCTATATACAAGTATATATGTATTTATAACAACAACAACAACAACACATGTAATTCCTCCTCCATCACACACAATGGTGGAATAAATATTTAGATCCTTTACTTAAGTAAGAGGGCTGACTCTGAAAATACTCCACTACAACTAAATGTCTGACAGTCAAATCAAGCAAAAGTATCTAATGTAAGTATTTCAGCAAAATATACTTAAAGTATTTAAAGTAAAAGTACTCATTCAGCAGTAAAATGTTCCCTGTCAGTGTTTTACTGTTACATCTGATGTTTCTGGATTAATATTACTGCTGCATTAACACGTATGTTGCATTTTACTGCTGTAGATGTTTAACTTTGTGCTAATTTTAACTCCTTCATATCTTGTTGGGCAGTTTAATTTACAGCAATGCATCATGGGCTATAAGATCATATGTTGGTAGTATCGTTCCAGCTGATCCAAGAGGGTTTTTAAAGAGTTTATTTAGCTCAAGAAGGAGGAAAATTTATTCAACACATAAAGGGACACGTCATCCTTCAGTTTATCTCAAACATTAAAAAATCAGCACATCTGGAGTTATGTGGTTTTCACTGGACAGGAAGGAAACCTAAGCTGTAAAGTAACTAAAGCTGTCAGATAAATGTAGTGGAGTAAAAAGTACAGTATTTACCTCTGAGATGTAGTAAATAGAAGTATGTATACATCTATATTTATATATATGGCTTAGACCTATCATTACCATCTCATATTTTCTTGGTCAGGTTACAAAAAACATGAACAAGTGTTATTTTATATAACTTGTGAGTTTCAGGCGAAGCTACATGCATCATATGAAACTACAAAAACCTAAGGATTCCTACCAACCATGTCACACCTACGTGTCGCAAATGAGGTTAAAGAGCGCTCCAAACTTGCACTAAATGTTGGCAAGGAAAAGCTGTCATGGCCATTTTCAGACGTGTCCCGTGACCTCTGACCTCAAGATATGTAAATGAAAATGGGTTCTATGGGTACCCACGAGACTGTTGAGCTTGAGTTTGCCATGTTATGATTTGAGCATATTTTTTTATGCTAAATGCAGTACTTAAAACGGCATATTTGTCCACTCCTATTTTGAAAAGAGTTTTAAATGGGCAATCGTGACTGATTGCGATTGAATCTTTTTATCGATCGACATTCTTAATAATAATATAGCAATAAAACCACAGCTGATTATGTCCGACACTGTAACAGGCTTCATGAATAAATAGGAAGGCGTTGCCAGAGATTACTGATACCGGCCGGCACACGTGCCAACATGTGAAAAAAAAGTACTGGCATTTATTTTTTTCCACTTCAAGCACTGTTGACAGTGTAATGAATACATGAGTGAGGGAGTTAGTAAATTTGTTCTCCCTGCGTATGGTTCAGGGCGTTCGTCTCTGAGAGAATCCAGTGATACAGAGGTCATATTGTTGCTGCAGCCGTCTTATACATGGCAAATTCTTCTAGTGGCCATAAGGCCTTCATTCATCCATCTCTCAGGCTGAAGAAGGTACCACAACTCTGGAAGACCTCCTGCATCGTCCCAGTGCCCAAGAAAGGACTCCCTAGCACCCCCAATGACTACAGGCCAGTCGCTCTGACGTCACACGTCATGAAGATCCTGGAGAGACTGGTCCTGCAGCACCTCAGGCCCCTGGTGAGTGACTCCCTGGACCCCCTACAGTTTGCATACCAGGCAAACATTGGCGTGGACGACGCCATCATCTACATGCTCCACAGAGCCTTCACGCACCCGGAGAAGCTGCAGAGCACAGTGAGAATCATGTTCTTCGACTTCTCCAGTACATTCAACACAGTCCAACCGCACCGGCTAGCTGAGAAGCTCTCAGCTATGCAGGTAGACCACGACCTGGTGGACTGGATTACGGACTACCTCACCAGCAGACCACCAGTATGTCAGACTGCAGGGCAGCCTGTCTGACGTGCTGGTGAGCAACACCGGTGCTCCCCAGGGAACTGTGCTGTCACCGTTCCTGTTAACCACGATGCTATGCTATGCATATGCAATACCCACCCATCTGCTGCACTTTACTTATTACTGTTTTACTTATCTTATTTATTTTATTGGCAATTTCGTTCATTGCACCTTCTTTTCCTTCATTGCACCTTCTCTTTTACTTTTTACTTATTGTATTCATCCGTACTGTTGTTGCTGCTGCGGTGACACCTGCATTTCCCTCCGGGGATTAATAAAGGTTCATCTTATCTTAATTTATCTTGTCTTACTCCTTCAATTTTACACATGAAAGAAGGGCTCACCGCTGATTTTACCACATGACCCCCCCCCAGCCGGATAGAGAAAGCCACAATAACAGCACAGGAAGAAATATGGTGATTTCAAAATAAAGATTTTTTTTTTTATTATTATTATCAGTTGTTTCAGCACAAATGACAGCCAAGTGTTTTTAAAATATCCAGAGAGGATGTGTAAGTACAAAAATTCTGACTTTTAACGCTGTTTAAGTGTGTAAGCGGCAGTTGTTGTATCTGAAAGTATAGATACAGATACAATAAAGATATTGAGAGTACATCTACAGCCTACAGTGTTTATGCAAAAGGATTTACAATCTTACTCCCATTTTCCTATTCACACACTGGTTATTGTAAATAACTACTTGTTTAACAGTGTAACAGGTGTTGTGTTGAGTACTGTTTCCCTTCGATGTGTTTCACCCTACCTCAACCTGAACCTACCCTGTTTTATGTCAGTGCAACCCTTTAACCCTGACAGATGCTGCGAGGACGACCGATTTTTGTAGGCCAACCAGGAGGTTAGCATCGCCCTGATTCCCTCAACAAACAATCTCTGCGGCAAACAAATGTTTATGAAACTTGTACATTTCATTCAGCAAAGATAATCTTCCCAAATGAACACCGCTTTTATGATTTTTGAAGTTTGAAAAAGCTAATGTTACGCTATAAACGAACTACAAGTCGGTGTGATAACGTTTTGTAGTCTCTTTTAGCCACTACCGATGTATTTTATATCGTAAAAAAATAAATCTCTTAAATTTCTAAGAAATCTCTAAACCCCCCCCCCCATTCAAAAACCGGAAACGGAAGTGCTAAATGCCAACTCATTTCCTGTTGCTCTCCAGTATATATATATATATATATATATATATATATATATATATATATATATATATATATATATATATATATATATATATATATATATATATATATATATATATATATATCACAAGGAGCTCCATCTCCCTGTAAAATTGAGGGGTTCGCTCCAAACTAAACTCGTTAGCTAACGTGGTCCTGTACAGTTAGGTAAGTCTGTCAGTCTGTGCTTAGCTCTGTTAAAATAGTGCAATAATTCGTTTTTTTGCCGGTAAAAACTGTGTATGTTGTACGTTAAAGGGTAACATTACCACAGCAAATGCTTCTGTGACAATACTGACCGCGAGTAATGTGTTAACTTGTTTAGCACACGATAGCTAATGTTAGCTAGCTAATGTTTTAGCTTGTTTCTGCTTCCTTTTCATGAGGATTCTCCGTGGTGTAACGTTAGCCTGCTCGCTAACCAATTGTTAGTTTGTACTTTTACACCACAGTAATTATAAAAACGCATTTTAAAATTATTTTCTGTCCAATTTCAGTGGCAAAACACGAATTAGCGCAATGCATCGACAAATAATGCAACCTTTATTTTGAAGTCAGTAACCGGAAGTGGCTTTCTTTCTTTCTAAACTGACTTAACAGCTGTCCCCTCCTCTCCAGCATCACACACCGCCTGCCAGCTTTCCGTAGAGCCGAGCAGGAGTGCACCGCCGCGGTGAAGATGGCCTCAGTTTCTAGTAATAGTCCGAGCAGAGTGCGGTGGTGAATCCTGGCGGGTTTCGGGTTTCCTCCCAGTGTTTTCCTCCCTGAGCATGAGAAGACAGCCCGCAGCAGCGGTCGCTCTCAGACTACTACAGGACAGACTGCACTGCGTGATGCAGACCAGAGTCCAAGAGTTGACATCCTGCTGCCAGGAGGTGATGGTCTCCTCCTCGCTCCCCTGCTCACCTGTTGCTCTGTCGTGCCTCTCCAAATGTCACCATGTTCACAGTTGATTCATTTGCTTTTCGTGCAACTCTGTGCGTCAAACTGCGCATTCACCGGGGCTGTTGCGTGTTTGTTTTTATCTTACAGGACATCTAACGCTGGGACTGTTTGTATTTAATCCCCAGAGCAGTTCAGCTGTAACAACGCAACAATGATCTGACGGCTGTAAAGTGAGACAAACATTAGTAGAAGTCACCTGGCGTCGCCATCTAATTGGCTGTCTGCGCTGCTCATGATGGCCAATAACAACGAGCTACAAGTGAGTTTCTCAACTTTTACATTTGTCATTACTTACTGCGTTAATGCTGCTGTGTTAATGTGTATACAAGATCTAAATGTGGTGAAACATCTGGAGAGGAGATCTTTTCAATTGACTGTTGTTGATGGTTGTAGTGGTGGGAGGAGGTCTGTGGTGGAAATACTCTGATGAGGGATAGTCTTCTCTAAAGGGCTATTTTGTGTGATTTAGTATTGCATTTCTATACGGTAAGACAGCTTCAAACTGAAGCTGCCGAGGCCAAGGCAGCCTGACTTTTGTCATAATTTCGTCATGATACTGGAATGTCTAACCTCAATACAAGACCTTGAAAAAAATGACAGCATAAAAGTTGTGACTTTTATTAAAGGATAAACAGCAGAATGTGTGTCAACGCGTTGTCGGAGAGATGAGAGAGTAGAAAGGGTACCTGAGTATTGATACTGGGGAAAATGAGAATTGAAACCGCTCAGTATTGATATGTCTCGGTACTTTTGATATTTTTGGCAACACAACAAGTAACTACTCAAATAAATAGAATGGCGATAAAGTACAGAAAACCATCCATCCATCTGTCGTCAACCGCTTATCCCGTTAGGGGGTCGCGGGGGGGCTGGAGCAGATCCCAGCTGGCATTGGACTAAGGCGGAGGACACCCTGGACAGGTCGCCAGTCCATCGCAGGGCACATAGAGACAGACAACATATAGACAGACAACCATTCATACTCACATCCACACCTACGGGCAATTTAGAGTGATCAATTAACCTAAACAGCATGTCTTTGGATGGTGGGAGGAAACCGGAGTACCCGGAGAAAACCCACGCTAACACGGGGAGAATATGCAAACTCCACACAGAAGAGCCCCACGCCGGATTAGAAACTGCGACTCTCTTGCTGTGAGGCAACAGCGCTAACCACTGCACCACCGTGCAGCCCACATGAATGTTCTTCAGTAGTAAATCAGTTGAAAGTTATATAAAACACCATTATTTATTTGTATTTTTACAGAGACTCAGACTGAGCGTTGCTGTCGTTCAGCGGCTCCTTTACACCTTTACAACAATGAAGAAATGCTGATTCCCGACCAGGTCAGTTGGATGACGGACCACAAGACGGACAGAACGGAAGGAAATGTCTGTGTTTACGTGGACGACGTAAGTAAGCTGCTCTCTAAATGAACATTTTTTTTCTTCGGGAATTATGCATATTGATTTTTTAGCCAACAGTTAGACAAGAAGATTGTTCCCACAGTAAATATGTAGCTGCAGCCAGCTTCAGTAGTATCAAAGATGAAGCCTACACATGTTTTCCAGACTCATATAACCTGTGACACCACTGATCAATGCAGATTTATTTCAACATGAATTAGTCTTCATAGTTGATCATTATAGCTGAAGTCTGGGAGTCACTGACAGCAGACTAAGAGAAGGATCCACATTCCTGACTTGTTTCTGATCTTACAGGACAGGACTTTTCCCGGAGAGTGGACGTGAACCGAACCACACCAAGCCAGCAGCATCACACAACCAGTCTGATGTGAGGAAGCTCCAGCACCACAGCAGTCCACTCAACACACTGAACCGCCTTCAGCACCACACTTTACACACCGGACTGATCTCATGTTTATATTAGTCAAAAAAACAACAACTCAGCCATGTAACATGATCCTGTGTTCAGTCTCATACTGATGTTGGTTAACATGAATCTTCTTCAGTAGTAAATCAGTTGAAGGTTATATAAAACACCATTATTTATTAGTGTTTTTACAGAGACTCAGACTGAGTGTTGCTGTAGTTCAGCGGCTCCTTTACACCTTTACAACAATGAAGAAATGCTGATTCCCGACCAGGTCAGATGGATTACGGACCACAAGACGGACAGAACGGACGGAAACGCCTGTGTTTTTATGGACGACGTAAGTAAACTGCACTCTAAAGGAACATTTTGTCATTTTGGAAAATATGAATATTGATTTTCTAGCCAACAGTTAGACAAGAAGGTTGTTACCACAGTAAATATGTAGCTGCAGCCAGCTTCAGTAGTATCAAAGATGAAGCCTACACATGTTTTCCAGACTCATATAACCTGTGACACCACTGATCAATGCAGATTTTTTTTTTTTTTAACAAAATATTTTTTCTTCCTTTTACATAGAGGAAACAGAAAACTATTTACAGTTGGGGAGAGAACAAAAATTGCAGTCAAGATCAGTGTAGATTAGATATAAAAGAGAGTATAGCAGAGCATATCGATCCAAAAAACAATAGCTTACAACGTAGTCAAACATTTAACACTTCCACAAAATCTGGTCGTAAGGGTTTTACGTATTTCACCCACTTGGACCAAAACTTAATGAAGATATTTTTCTTAAGTTGGAGAGAGAAGGTAATCCTTTCCATGATATATATATCATTTACAATATCCATCCACTCAGTTATTGTGGGAGGCTCAGGAAGTGACCAGCGTCTTGTGAGCGCTTTTTTACAAGCCAATGTCAAAATACCAAACAAATATTTGTCGGCTCGTTGGGCCTGAAAATCAAGATTGCCTAAGAATAAAATGGTGAAATCCAAAGGTATTTCTAAATCAAGTATGCTTTTCAATGCTTTTTGATAATCTGTCCAGAAGGGTCTAATCCCTGGACAGTTCCAGAATACATGCCAGTAGTTGGCCTCCTGTGCCCCACACAATCTCCAACATTTTGCATCCCCTCCGTCAAAATGAGCCTTCTGTATTGGAGTAATAAAGAAACGAGTAAAACACTTCCAGCCAAACTCACGCCACTTAAGAGAATTTGTGCATTTCCACTGAGAAATACACACGTTCAACCAGACTTCGTTTGGTATTAAAAAATTGCCCTCCCTTTCCCATTTCTCTCTGATATATTCTGTAGAATGAGTCTTTTTTGTCAAAAGGCCTTTATAAATTTTAGAAATAATGCCCTTAATAGGTTCATTTTGGTAAGCAGCCAAGATTATTTTTAATATTGGGTCATTTAATTCTGTTTTATTTCCAATGTTATGAGTGAAATAATTACGTAGCTGAAGGTATCTGAAAAAGTCTGATTTTTCAAGGTGATATTCCTTCCTCAGAGTTTCAAAGTCTTTTAATTTTCCGTGTTCTGTTAATGTATAAAATGTTGTAATTCCTTTTGAAATCCAAGATTTGAATCTATAATCAATTTCATTAGGTCTAAAACCAGGATCAAATGCACACCACTGAATTATATGTAATTTATCATCTAATTGATATTCTTTTTTTAGCATGTTCCAGACTTTTAATTGGGCTTTAATCCATGGACACTGGATGTTATTTAAACTTTTCCCCAGATCTTTATGTGCCAATACAGCATGGATTGGAGGGTCATTCATAGATAAGAGTTCTATGTCTTTCCACCTGGCGTGGAATGTCGGTGTACATATGTTGATTAGGGGCTTCACCTGAGCAGCATAATAATAATCCCTAAAGTGGGGTAGGGCCATCCCCCCCTCCTCTTTTATAAGTTGCATTGTTTTGAATTTAATTCTGGGTTTCCGTCCCTGCCAGATAAATCTAGATATGATCTTATTTAGTTCCGAAAACCATTTCAAGGGGATTTCAACAGGGAGTGCTTGAAACAAAAACAGGTATCGTGGAAGGATATTCATTTTTATCGATTCGATCCTGTGGCTCAGACTGAGAAAGGAAATAGAGTTCCATCTGTTTATGTCATCTTTAATTTTTGTTAAAAGGGGGCTGTAATTAATATCAATTATTAAGGAGGTATCTTTTGGTAGGTATATTCCTAGATATTTCAATGAATTCTGACCCCAGTTGAGATTGAATTTCTCACAAAAGTGTTTTTGGGGTGAGTAATTAAAAGTCAGGATCTGTGTTTTTTGTATGTTTAATTTATATCCTGCATAGTTACCAAATTTCTCCAGAAGATACATCAAGTCTGGAAATGTGTTGGATGGATCACTTAGATAAACCAAGATATCATCTGCGTATAGCGCCACCTTGTGTTCTTCTTCATTTATGCGAATACCTTTAATATTTCCAGTTTGTCTTAACCACTGTGCAAAAGGCTCTATATAAAGTGCAAAAAGCAGTGGTGAGAGTGGGCATCCCTGTCTTGATCCACGTTGTAGCATGATTGTATTCGAAAGGTGTCCATTAATTTTTACGCGGTTGGTACGGTTGGTTTACTATAAAGTGTACGTATAACCTTAATAAAGTTAAAATGCATGTTAAATCGTTCAAGGACCTTATATAGAAAAGTCCAGCTAACTGAATCGAAGGCCTTCTCTGCGTCTAGACTAACTAAAAATGCTTCAATGTTGTTATATTGGATATGATTAAGTATATGCAATGATCGCCTAATATTATCATGGGTTTGTCTTTGTGGGATGAAACCAGTTTGATCGTTATGTATGAGCTGAGGAAGAATCTTTTCTTGCCTTTTGGCGAAGATAGATGCGAACAGTTTATAGTCAACATTCAACACTGATATTGGCCTATATGAACCACATTCCAATTTGTCCTTGCCCTCTTTAGGAATAACTGATATAACTGCTTCAGACCAAGACGGGGGTATTTTTGAATCTCGAAGAACTGTATTGTAAGTTCGGAGTAAATTTGCCGTTAGCTCAACCCTAAAGGCCTTATACCAATCTGAAGGGAAGCCATCTGGACCAGGAGACTTGTTAGCTTTAAGCCTAGAAATAGCACTGTTAAGTTCAGCCTCAGTTATTGCAGTTGTAAGGATTTTGTTTTGTTCCTCTGATACCATCGGTAAGTTTAAAAAGTTGAGAAATTCGCTGATTTGTTCCTCATTTTCTAAAGGAGGTTGTGTATACAGAGACTTGTAAAATTTTTCAAAAGCTTTTTGTATTTTATCTTGTTTATATTGTATATTTTTAGAGTCTGGGTCTTTTATTTTATATATAGTGCTGTCTGCTTTTTGTTTTTGTGACTTTCTTGCCAGAAGTTTTACTGATTTTGGACCAGCTTCGTAATAGCTTTGTTTTGTGAATAGCATATTTTTTTCAATTTCTTGTGAATACAATAGATTTATTTCATTTCTCGTTTTCTTTATCTTTGTCAGAAGATCTGGATGCTGTTCCCTTTTATGTTGTATCTCAAGATCCTTTAATTCTTTGTTAAGATTCATTAGTCTCAATCGTTTTTTATAGGTGCAAAAGGATATTATTTTCCCCCATAAAACAGCCTTTAATGCATCCCATACCATAGCTGGGTCAACATCACCCTTATCATTTTCTTCCAAAAACAGTCTAATTTCCTCTCTCATCTGAGTCTTAAATTGTGGGTCATTTAGAAGACTTGTGTTCAGTCTCCATAATGTTGATTGTGGATTATTGCCAATATGCACAGTACAAGAGATAGGAGCATGGTCCGATAAATCAATACAGCCAATGTTGCAACTGCTTATTCTATAACGATCTTGGTTTAATACAAAAAAGTAATCTATTCTTGAATAAGTATCGTGGGGGTATGAGTAAAAAGTGTAGTCTCGCACTGAGGGATAAAAATCTCTCCAAAGATCTAATATGCCCAATTCGGCCATTAGGACGTTAATTTTCTTATGTAATGATGTGGTGGTCAAATTCTTTGATGAATCTATTTTGGGATTAAGACGGAGGTTCCAGTCTCCACCACATATAACGAATCCTGAAGCACCTATCATTAAATCAAACATCTTTCTGTAGAAAGCAAAATCACTCCCAGGAGGGGCATAAACATTACATAGAGTTAAAACAACACCGTCTATTTTCCCTGTTACGAGAATGTACCGCCCATCTTTATCTGTTACCTCTGAAATATATTCAAAAGGTAGTTTTTGTTATATTAGAATTGCAACACCTCTCCTTCGGCCTGATTTATATGATGAGTAATATACTCTTGAAAACCCCATTCTCTTTAGCTTCTCATGTTCTAATGAGGTGAGATGTGTCTCTTGTAATAGCGCCACCTGTGCGTTTTCCCGTTTCAATTTTGACAATATCCGACTTCTCTTAGCTGGGTTTGAAATCCCTTTCACATTAAATGAGATAATTTTAAGGTCATGATTGTTCATTGTTAGTCTAGTGGTCCCAGACACAAAACCTCCCTATATGGCTGATAACATTTATCTTGTGCATAAAGAAAAAATTCTCCCCCAAGAACAAAACAAACACAAACAAAACATAGACAAAAAAGAAACAATTTGAACATAACATCACCCAAAGGTGTAGAACAGTTGTTTCCGAAGTAGAGGCTCTCGTCCGGTGAGCCTTGTGGGACCAAGTATGGTATAGGTCCTGGGGAGGGAAAAACCCACCTCGGATCCGTGGTGGGGCCCTGGAGGGTGGCCACTTATTAGTCAGTGTATCATGGAGGGTTTGCCCAATTAGAAGGGCCCGACTCTTTAATTAGGCAAGAAAACAGCCGTAGGATGCCACGTAACAGTATATAAGACACCTTGGCAGATTACTAGAAAATGATCAGACTGGGGTATAATCACACATTAATTAGAAGGGACTCATCTGTGACTCTGAGGCCGAAGCATCAGTCCTCCGCTGTAGACGTCTGCCTTCTAAATCCCCGAAGCTTTTCCTCAATTCGTGCACGGTGGGCTCTCTGTGTGCAACCACCACCCGCTGCATCAGACTCCCGGTCTCCGGCTCGGTCGCGCCATCCTCCAGCCACCTGCCAGGTAGACAGGAGCTGGATCTCCTCTTGATCTAGGATGATGGGGGGTCCCACTGTTTTAACTGAAAATCCTCGTGAAACCATGTCCCCCGTCGCTTCTGTAGCATTCTGGTAGAGTCGAGTGCCGTCATCATAGAAAACCCGCATCTTTGCGGGGTACGGTGTCTGGAATTTTATGCGTTTTTCTTTCAACACTTTCCTCGCTTCAGCATATTCGTTACGCTTCTTAAGTACTTCAGCAGGGAAGTCATGATCAACGTAGAAACGAGCTCCCTCACAGAACACTTCTTTTGCCTGCCAAGCTCTCCGGAGACGCTCCTCTTTCATCCTGTAGCTGGAAAACTTGACCACAATGGAGCGGGGTTTCGACTGTGTGTTACTCTGCTTTGACGCCATAGCTCGATGGGCTCGTTCTATCCCGAAATCCCGGTCCTGAGGAAAATCGAGCGCTGTTGTCTCTTCTGAACTCGCGAAGCTCGTCAAGGATACTTCGCAAGCTAGCTTCAGGTACAGCGTCAGGTACAGCTTCATGTTTTCCAGACTCATATAACCTGTGACACCACTGATCAATGCAGATTTATTTCAACATGAATTAGTCTTCGTAGTTGATTATTATAGCTGACTCTCTTTGAGACAGTGACAGCAGACTAAGAGAAGGATCCAGATTCCTGACTTGTTTCTGATTTCACAGGACAGGACTCTTCCCGGAGAGTGGACGGCAACAGAACCACACCAAGCCAGCAGCATCACACAACCAGTCTGATGTGAGGAAGCTCCAGCACCACAGCAGTCCACTCAACACACTGAACCGCCTTCAGCTCTTCAGCTTTACACGCTGGACTGATCTCATGTTTATATTAGTCAAAAAAACAACAACTCAGCCATGTAACATGATCCTGTGTTCAGTCTCATACTGATGTTGGTTAACATGAATCTTCTTCAGTAGTAAATCAGTTGAAGGTTGTATAAAACACCATTATTTATTTGTATTTTTACAGAGACTCAGACTGAGTGTTGCTGTAGTTCAGCGGCTCCTTTACAACAATGAAGAAATGCTGATTCCCGACCAGGTCAGATGGATGACGGACCACAAGACGGACAGAACGGACGGAAACGCCTGTGTTTTTATGGACGACGTAAGTAAGCTGCACTCTAAAGGAACATTTTGTCATTTTGGAAAATATGAATATTGATTTTATAGCCAACAGTTAGACAAGAAGGTTGTTACCACTGTAAATATGTAGCTGCAGCCAGCTTCAGTAGTGTCCAAGATGAAACCTACACATGTTTTCCAGACTCATATAACCTGTGACACCACTGATCAATGCAGATTTATTTCAACATGAATCAGTCTTCATAGTTGATTATTATAGCTGACTCTCTTTGAGACACTGACAGCAGACTAAGAGAAGGATCCACATTCCTGACTTGTTTCTGATCTCACAGGACAGGACTCTTCCCGGAGAGTGGACGACAACCGAACCACACCAAGCCAGCAGCATCACACAACCAGTCTGATGTGAGGAAGCTCCAGCACCACAGCAGTCCACTCAACACACTGAACCACCTTCAGCTCTTCAGCTTTACACACTGGACTGATCTCATGTTTATATCAGTCAAAAAAACATAAATTCAGCCATGTAACATGATCCTGTGTTCAGTCTCATGCTGATGTTGGTTAACATGAATCTTCTTCAGTAGTAAATCAGTTGAAGGTTATATAAAACACCATTATTTATTTGTATTTTTACTGAGACTCAGACTGAGTGTTGCTGTAGTTCAGGAGCTCCTTTACACCTTTGCAACAATGAAGAAATACTGATTCCCGACCAGGTCAGATGGATGACGGACCACAAGACGGACAGAACGGACGGAAACGCCTGTGTTTTTATGGACGACGTAAGTAAGCTGCATTCGAAAGGAACATTTTGTCATTTTGGGAAATATGCATATTGATTTTCTAGCCAACAGTTAGACAAGAAGATTGTTACCGCAGTAAATATGTAGCTGCAGCCAGCTTCAGTAGTGTCCAAGATGAAGCCTACACATGTTTTCCAGACTCATATAACCTGTGACACCACTGATCAATGCAGATTTATTTCAACATGAATTAGTCTTCATAGTTGATTATTATAGCTGAAGTCTGGGAGACACTGACAGCAGACTAACAGAAGGATCCAGATTCCTGACTTGTTTCTGATCTCACAGGACAGGACTCTTCCCGGAGAGTGGACGACAACCGAACCACACCAAGCCAGCAGCATCACACAACCAGTCTGATGTGAGGAAGCTCCAGCACCACAGCAGTCCACTCAACACACTGAACCGCCTTCAGCACCATACTTTACACACTGGACTGAGCTCCAGCACCACAGCAGTCCACTCAACACACTGAACCGCCTTCAGCTCCACACTTTACACACTGGACTGATCTCATGTTTATATCAGTCAAAAAAACAACAACTCAGCCATGTAACATGATCCTGTGTTCAGTCTCATACTGATGTTTGTTAACATGAATCTTCTTCAGTAGTAAATCAGTTGAAGGTTATATAAAACACCATTATTTATTTGTATTTTTACAGAGACTCAGACTGAGTGTTGCTGTAGTTCAGCGGCTCCTTTACAACAATGAAGAAATGCTGATTCCCGACCAGGTCAGATGGATGACGGACCTCAAGACGGACAGAACGGACGGAAACGCCTGTGTTTTCATGGACGACGTAAGTAAGCTGTACATTAAAGGAACATTTTGTCATTTTGGGAAATATGAATATTGATTTTCTAGCCAACAGTTAGACAACAAGGTTGGTACCACTGTAAATATGTAGCTGCAGCCAGCTTCAGTAGTGTCCAATCTGAAGCCTACACATGTTTTCCAGACTCATATAACCTGTGACACCACTGATCAATGCAGATTTATTTCAACATGAATTAGTCTTCATAGTTGATCATTATAGCTGAAGTCTGGGAGTCACTGACAGCAGACTAAGAGAAGGATCCACTTTCCTGACTTGTTTCTGATCTCACAGGACAGGACTCTTCCCGGAGAGTGGACATGAACCGAACCACACCAAGCCAGCAGCATCACACAAGCAGTCTGATGTGAGGAAGCTCCAGCACCACAGCAGTCCACTCAACACACTGAACCGCCTTCAGCTCCACACTTTACACACTGGACTGATCTCATGTTTATATGAGTCAAAAAAACATAAATTCAGCCATGTAACATGATCCTGTGTTCAGTCTCATGCTGATGTTGGTTAACATGAATCTTCTTCAGTAGTAAATCAGTTGAAGGTTATATAAAACACCATTATTTATTTGTATTTTTACAGAGACTCAGACTGAGTGTTGCTGTAGTTCAGCGGCTCCTTTACAACAATGAAGAAATGCTGATTCCCGACCAGGTCAGATGGATGACGGACCACAAGACGGACAGAACGGACGGAAACGCCTGTGTTTTCATGGACGACGTAAGTAAGCTGCACTCGAAAAGAACATTTTATCATTTTGGGAAATATGCATATTGATTTTCTAGCCAACAGTTAGACAAGAAGATTGTTACCGCAGTAAATATGTAGCTGCAGCCAGCTTCAGTAGTGTCCAAGATGAAGCCTACACATGTTTTCCAGACTCATGTAATCTTTGACACCGCTGATTAATGCAGATTTATTTCAACATGAATTAGTCTTCGTAGTTGATTATTATAGCTGACTCTCTTTGAGACACTGACAGCAGACTTAGAGAAGGATCCACATTCCTGACTTGTTTCTGATCTCACAGGACAGGACTCTTCCCGGAGAGTGGACGACAACAGAACCACACCAAGCCAGCAGCATCACACAACCAGTCTGATGTGAGGAAGCTCCAGCACCACAGCAGTCCACTCAACACACTGAACCACCTTCAGCTCCACACTTTACACACTGGACTGATCTCATGTTTATATCAGTCAAAAAAACATAAATTCAGCCATGTAACATGATCCTGTGTTCAGTCTCATACTGATGTTGGTTAACATGAATCTTCTTCAGTAGTAAATCAGTTGAAGGTTATATAAAACACCATTATTTATTTGTATTTTTACTGAGACTCAGACTGAGTGTTGCTGTAGTTCAGTGGCTCCTTTACACCTTTGCAACAATGAAGAAATGCTGATTCCCGACCAGGTCAGATGGATGACGGACCACAAGACGGACAGAACGGACGGAAACGCCTGTGTTTTTATGGACGACGTAAGTAAGCTACATTCGAAAGGAACATTTTGTCATTTTGGGAAATATGCATATTGATTTTCTAGCCAACAGTTAGACAAGAAGATTGTTACCGCAGTAAATATGTAGCTGCAGCCAGCTTCAGTAGTGTCCAAGATGAAGCCTACACATGTTTTCCAGACTCATGTAATCTTTGACACCGCTAATTAATGCAGATATATTTCAACATGAATTAGTCTTCGTAGTTGATTATTATAGCTGACTCTCTTTGAGACACTGACAGCAGACTTAGAGAAGGATCCACATTCCTGCCTTGTTTCTGATCTCACAGGACAGGACTCTTCCCGGAGAGTGGACATGAACCGACCCACACCAAGCCAGCAGCATCACACAACCAGTCTGATGTGAGGAAGCTCCAGCACCACAGCAGTCCACTTAATACACTGAACTGCCTTCAGCTCCACGCTTTACACACTGGACTGATGTCATGTTTATATCACTCAAAAAAACATAAATTCAGCCATGTAACATGATCCTGTGTTCAGTCTCATACTGATGTTGGTTAACATGAATCTTCTTCAGTAGTAAATCAGTTGAAGGTTATATAAAACACCATTATTTATTTGTGTTTTTACAGCGACTCAGACTGAGTGTTGCTGTAGTTCAGCGGCTCCTTTACAACAATGAAGAAATGCTGATTCCCAACCAGGTCAGATGGATGACGGACCACAAGACGGACAGAACGGACGGAAACGCCTGTGTTTTTATGGACGACGTAAGTAAGCTGCACTCTAAAGGAACATTTTGTCATTTTGGGAAATATGAATATTGATTTTATAGTCAACAGTTAGACAAGACGTTTGTTACCACTGTAAATATGTAGCTGCAGCCAGCTTCAGTAGTGTCAAAGATGAAGCCTACACATGTTTTCCAGACTCATATAACCTGTGACACCACTGATCAATGCAGATTTATTTCAACATGAATTAGTCTTCATAGTTGATTATTATAGCTGAAGTCTGGGAGACACTGACAGCAGACTAACAGAAGGATCCAGATTTCTGACTTGTTTCTGATCTCACAGGACAGGACTCTTCCCGGAGAGTGGACATGAACCGAACCACACCAAGCCAGCAGCATCACACAACCAGTCTGATGTGAGGAAGCTCCAGCACCACAGCAGTCCACTCAACACACTGAACCGCCTTCAGCTCCACACTTTACACACTGGACTGATCTCATGTTTATATGAGTCAAAAAAACATAAATTCAGCCATGTAACATGATCCTGTGTTCAGTCTCAGACTGATTTTGGTTAACATGAATCTTCTTCAGTAGTAAATCAGTTGAAGGTTATATAAAACACCATTATTTATTTGTATTTTTACAGAGACTCAGACTGAGTGTTGCTGTAGTTCAGCGGCTCCTTTACAACAATGAAGAAATGCTGATTCCCGACCAGGTCAGATGGATGACGGACCTCAAGACGGACAGAACGGACGGAAACGCCTGTGTTTTCATGGACGACGCAAGTAAGCTGCGCATTAAAGGAACATTTTGTCATTTTTGGAAATATGAATATTGATTTTCTAGCCAACAGTTAGACAACAAGGTTGGTACCACTGTAAATATGTAGCTGCAGCCAGCTTCAGTAGTGTCCAAGATGAAGCCTACACATGTTTTCCAGACTCATATAACCTGTGACACCACTGATCAATGCAGATTTATTTCAACATGAAGTAGTCTTCATAGTTGATTATTATAGCTGAATCTCTGGGAGACACTGACAGCAGACTAAGAGAAGGATCCAGATTCCTGACTTGTTTCTGATCTCACACGACAGGACTCTTCCCGGAGAGTGGACGACAACCGAACCACACCAAGCCAGCAGCATCACACAACCAGTCTGATGTGAGGAAGCTCCAGCACCACAGCAGTCCACTCAACACACTGAACCGCCTTCAGCACCATACTTTACACACTGGACTGAGCTCCAGCACCACAGCAGTCCACTCAACACACTGAACCACCTTCAGCTCCACACTTTACACACTGGACTGATGTCATGTTTATATCTGTCAAAAAAACATAAATTCAACCATGTAACATGATCCTGTGTTCAGTCTCATACTGATGTTTGTTAACATGAATCTTTTTCAATAGTAAATCAGTTGAAGGTTGTATAAAACACCATTATTTATTTGTATTTTTACAGAGACTCAGACTGAGTGTTGCTGTAGTTCAGCGGCTCCTTTACATCTTTACAACAATGAAGAAATGCTGATTCCCGACCAGGTCAGATGGATGACGGACCACAAGACGGACAGAACGGACGGAAACGCCTGTGTTTTCATGGACGACGTAAGTAAGCTGCACTCGAAAGGAACATTTTGTCATTTTGGGAAATATGCATATTGATTTTCTAGCCAACAGTTAGACAAGAAGATTGTTACCACTGTAAATATGTAGCTGCAGCCAGCTTCAGTAGTGTCCAAGATGAAGCCTACACATGTTTTCCAGACTCATATAACCTGTGACACCACTGATCAATGCAGATTTATTTCAACATGAATTAGTCTTCATAGTTGATTATTATAGCTGAAGTCTGGGAGACACTGACAGCAGACTAACAGAAGGATCCAGATTCCTGACTTGTTTCTGATCTCACAGGACAGGACTCTTCCCGGAGAGTGGACGACAACCGAACCACACCAAGCCAGCAGCATCACACAACCAGTCTGATGTGAGGAAGCTCCAGCACCACAGCAGTCCACTCAACACACTGAACCACCTTCAGCTCCACACTTTACACACTGGACTGATCTCATGTTTATATGAGTCAAAAAAACATAAATTCAGCCATGTAACATGATCCTGTGTTCAGTCTCATACTGATGTTGGTTAACATGAATCTTCTTCAGTAGTAAATCAGTTGAAGGTTATATAAAACACCATTATTTATTTGTATTTTTACAGAGACTCAGACTGAGTGTTGCTGTAGTTCAGCGGCTCCTTTACAACAATGAAGAAATGCTGATTCCCGACCAGGTCAGATGGATGACGGACCTCAAGACGGACAGAACGGACGGAAACGCCTGTGTTTTCATGGACGACGTAAGTAAGCTGCACATTAAAGGAACATTTTGTCATTTTGGGAAATATGAATATTTATTTTCTAGCCAACAGTTAGACAACAAGGTTGGTACCACTGTAAATATGTAGCTGCAGCCAGCTTCAGTAGTGTCCAAGATGAAGCCTACACATGTTTTCCAGACTCATATAACCTGTGACACCACTGATCAATGCAGATTTATTTCAACATGAATTAGTCTTCATAGTTGATCATTATAGCTGAAGTCTGGGAGTCACTGACAGCAGACTAAGAGAAGGATCCACTTTCCTGACTTGTTTCTGATCTCACAGGACAGGACTCTTCCCGGAGAGTGGACGACAACCGACCCACACCAAGCCAGCAGCATCACACAACCAGTCTGATGTGAGGAAGCTCCAGCACCACAGCAGTCCACTCAACACACTGAACCGCCTTCAGGTCTTCAGCTTTACATGCTGGACTGATCTCATGTTTATATTTGTCAAAAAAACAAAAACTCAGCCATGTAACATGATCCTGTGTTCTGTCTCATACTGATGTTGGTTAACATGAATCTTCTTCAGTCATAAATCAGTTGAAGGTTATAGAAAACACCATTATTTATTTGTATTTTTACAGAGACTCAGACTGAGTGTTGCTGTAGTTCAGCGGCTCCTTTACAACAATGAAGAAATGCTGATTCCCGACCAGGTCAGATGGATGACGGACCACAAGACGGACAGAACGGACGGAAACGCCTGTGTTTTTATGGACGACGTAAGTAAGCTGCTCTCTAAGGGAACATTTTGTCATTTTGGGAAATATGAATATTGATTTTATAGCCAACAGTTAGACAAGACGTTTGTTACCACTGTAAATATGTAGCTGCAGCCAGCTTCAGTAGTGTCAAAGATGAAGCCTACACATGTTTTCCAGACTCATATAACCTATGACACCACTGATCAATGCAGATTTATTTCAACATGAATTAGTCTTCATAGTTGATTATTATAGCTGAAGTCTGGGAGACACTGACAGCAGACTAAGAGAAGGATCCAGATTTCTGACTTGTTTCTGATCTCACAGGACAGGACTCTTCCCGGAGAGTGGACATGAACCGAACCACACCAAGCCAGCAGCATCACACAACCAGTCTGATGTGAGGAAGCTCCAGCACCACAGCAGTCCACTCAACACACTGAACCGCCTTCAGCTCCACACTTTACACACTGGACTGATCTCATGTTTATATGAGTCAAAAAAACATAAATTCAGCCATGTAACATGATCCTGTGTTCAGTCTCATACTGATGTTGGTTAACATGAATCTTCTTCAGTAGTAAATCAGTTGAAGGTTATATAAAACACCATTATTTATTTGTATTTTTACAGAGACTCAGACTGAGTGTTGCTGTAGTTCAGCGGCTCCTTTACAACAATGAAGAAATGCTGATTCCCGACCAGGTCAGATGGATGACGGACCACAAGACGGACAGAACGGACGGAAACGCCTGTGTTTTCATGGACGACGTAAGTAAGCTGCACTCGAAAGGAACATTTTATCATTTTGGGAAATATGCATATTGATTTTCTAGCCAACAGTTAGACAAGAAGATTGTTACCGCAGTAAATATGTAGCTGCAGCCAGCTTCAGTAGTGTCCAAGATGAAGCCTACACATGTTTTCCAGACTCATGTAATCTTTGACACCGCTGATTAATGCAGATTTATTTCAACATGAATTAGTCTTCGTAGTTGATTATTATAGCTGACTCTCTTTGAGACACTGACAGCAGACTTAGAGAAGGATCCACATTCCTGACTTGTTTCTGATCTCACAGGACAGGACTCTTCCCGGAGAGTGGACGACAACCGACCCACACCAAGCCAGCAGCATCACACAACCAGTCTGATGTGAGGAAGCTCCAGCACCACAGCAGTCCACTCAACACACTGAACCGCCTTCAGGTCTTCAGCTTTACATGCTGGACTGATCTCATGTTTATATTTGTCAAAAAAACAAAAACTCAGCCATGTAACATGATCCTGTGTTCTGTCTCATACTGATGTTGGTTAACATGAATCTTCTTCAGTCATAAATCAGTTGAAGGTTATAGAAAACACCATTATTTATTTGTATTTTTACAGAGACTCAGACTGAGTGTTGCTGTAGTTCAGCGGCTCCTTTACAACAATGAAGAAATGCTGATTCCCGACCAGGTCAGATGGATGACGGACCACAAGACGGACAGAACGGACGGAAACGCCTGTGTTTTTATGGACGACGTAAGTAAGCTGCATTCGAAAGGAACATTTTGTCATTTTGGGAAATATGCATATTGATTTTCTAGCCAACAGTTAGACAAGAAGATTGTTACTGCAGTAAATATGTAGCTGCAGCCAGCTTCAGTCGTGTCCAAGATGAAGCCTACACATGTTTTCCAGACTCATGTAATCTTTGACACCGCTAATTAATGCAGATATATTTCAACATGAATTAGTCTTCGTAGTTGATTATTATAGCTGACTCTCTTTGAGACACTGACAGCAGACTTGGAGAAGGATCCACATTCCTGACTTGTTTCTGATCTCACAGGACAGGACTCTTCCCGGAGAGTGGACATGAACCGAACCACACCAAGCCAGCAGCATCACACAACCAGTCTGATGTGAGGAAGTTCCAGCACCACAGCAGTCCACTCAACACACTGAACCACCTTCAGCTCTTCAGCTTTACACGCTGGACTGATCTCATGTTTATATTAGTCAAAAAAACATAAATTCAGCCATGTAACATGATCCTGTGTTCAGTCTCAGACTGATTTTGGTTAACATGAATCTTCTTCAGTAGTAAATCAGTTGAAGGTTATATAAAACACCATTATTTATTTGTATTTTTACAGAGACTCAGACTGAGTGTTGCTGTAGTTCAGCGGCTCCTTTACACCTTTACAACAATGAAGAAATGCTGATTCCCGACCAGGTCAGATGGATGACGGACCTCAAGACGGACAGAACGGACGGAAACGCCTGTGTTTTCATGGACGACGTAAGTAAGCTGCACATTAAAGGAACATTTTGTCATTTTGGGAAATATGAATATTTATTTTCTAGCCAACAGTTAGACAAGAAGGTTGGTACCACTGTAAATATGTAGCTGCAGCCAGCTTCAGTAGTGTCCAAGATGAAGCCTACACATGTTTTCCAGACTCATATAACCTGTGACACCACTGATCAATGCAGATTTATTTCAACATGAATTAGTCTTCATAGTTGATTATTATAGCTGAAGTCTGGGAGACACTGACAGCAGACTAACAGAAGGATCCAGATTCCTGACTTGTTTCTGATCTCACAGGACAGGACTCTTCCCGGAGAGTGGACGACAACCGAACCACACCAAGCCAGCAGCATCACACAACCAGTCTGATGTGAGGAAGCTCCAGCACCACAGCAGTCCACTCAACACACTGAACCGCCTTCAGCACCATACTTTACACACTGGACTGATCTCATGTTTATATCAGTCAAAAAAACATAAATTCAGCCATGTAACATGATCCTGTGTTCAGTCTCATACTGATGTTGGTTAACATGAATCTTCTTCAGTAGTAAATCAGTTGAAGTTTATATAAAACACCATTATTTATTAGTGTTTGTACAGAGACTCAGACTGAGTGTTGCTGTAGTTCAGCGGCTCCTTTACAACAATGAAGAAATGCTGATTCCCGACCAGGTCAGATGGATGACGGACCTCAAGACGGACAGAACGGACGGAAACGCCTGTGTTTTCATGGACGACGTAAGTAAGCTGCACATTAAAGGAACATTTTGTCATTTTGGGAAATATGAATATTTATTTTCTAGCCAACAGTTAGACAACAAGGTTGGTACCACTGTAAATATGTAGCTGCAGCCAGCTTCAGTAGTGTCCAAGATGAAGCCTACACATGTTTTCCAGACTCATATAACCTGTGACACCACTGATCAATGCAGATTTATTTCAACATGAATTAGTCTTCATAGTTGATCATTATAGCTGAAGTCTGGGAGTCACTGACAGCAGACTAAGAGAAGGATCCACTTTCCTGACTTGTTTCTGATCTCACAGGACAGGACTCTTCCCGGAGAGTGGACGACAACCGAACCACACCAAGCCAGCAGCATCACACAACCAGTCTGATGTGAGGAAGCTCCAGCACCACAGCAGTCCACTCAACACACTGACCGCCTTCAGGTCTTCAGCTTTACATGCTGGACTGATCTCATGTTTATATTTGTCAAAAAAACAAAAACTCAGCCATGTAACATGATCCTGTGTTCTGTCTCATACTGATGTTGGTTAACATGAATCTTCTTCAGTCATAAATCAGTTGAAGGTTATATAAAACACCATTATTTATTTGTATTTTTACAGAGACTCAGACTGAGTGTTGCTGTAGTTCAGCGGCTCCTTTACAACAATGAAGAAATGCTGATTCCCGACCAGGTCAGATGGATGACGGACCACAAGACGGACAGAACGGACGGAAACGCCTGTATTTTCATGGACGACGTAAGTAAGCTGCACTCGAAAGGAACATTTTGTCATTTTGGGAAATATGCATATTGATTTTCTAGCCAACAGTTAGACAAGAAGATTGTTACCACTGTAAATATGTAGCTGCAGCCAGCTTCAGTAGTGTCCAAGATGAAGCCTACACATGTTTTCCAGACTCATGTAATCTTTGACACCGCTGATTAATGCAGATTTATTTCAACATGAATTAGTCTTCGTAGTTGATTATTATAGCTGACTCTCTTTGAGACACTGACAGCAGACTGAGAGAAGGATCCACATTCCTGACTTGTTTCTGATCTCACAGGACAGGACTCTTCCCGGAGAGTGGACGACAACCGAACCACACCAAGCCAGCAGCATCACACAACCAGTCTGATGTGAGGAAGCTCCAGCACCACAGCAGTCCACTCAACACACTGAACCACCTTCAGCTCCACGCTTTACACACTGGACTGATGTCATGTTTATATCACTCAAAAAAACATAAATTCAGCCATGTAACATGATCCTGTGTTCAGTCTCATACTGATGTTGGTTAACATGAATCTTCTTCAGTAGTAAATCAGTTGAAGGTTATATAAAACACCATTATTTATTTGTATTTTTACAGCGACTCAGACTGAGTGTTGCTGTAGTTCAGCGGCTCCTTTACATCTTTACAACAATGAAGAAATGCTGATTCCCGACCAGGTCAGATGGATGACGGACCACAAGACGGACAGAACGGACGGAAACGCCTGTGTTTTCCTGGACGACCTAAGTAAGCTGCTCTCTAAAGGAACATTTTGTCATTTTGGGACATATGCATATTGATTTTCTAGCCAACACTTAGACAAGAAGATTGTTCCCACAGTAAATATGTAGCTGCAGCCAGCTTCAGTAGTGTCCAAGATGAAGCCTACACATGTTTTCCAGACTCATATAACCTGTGACACCACTGATCAATGCAGATTTATTTCAACATGAATTAGTCTTCATAGTTGATTATTATAGCTGAATCTCTTGGAGTCACTGACAGCAGCCTAAGAGAAGAATCCACATTCCTGACTTGTTTCTGATCTCACAGGACAGGACTCTTCCCGGAGAGTGGACGACAACCGACCCACACCAAGCCAGCAGCATCACACAACCAGTCTGATGTGAGGAAGCTCCAGCACCACAGCAGTCCACTCAACACACTGAACCGCCTTCAGCTATTCAGCTTTATACGCTGGACTGATCTCATGTTTATATCAGTCAAAAAAACAACAACTCAGCCATGTAACATGATCCTGTGTTCAGTCTCATACTGATTTTGGTTAACATGAATCTTCTTCAGTAGTAAATCAGTTGAAGGTTATATAAAACACCATTATTTATTGGTGTTTTTACAGAGACTCAGACATAGTGTTGCTGTAGTTCAGTGGCTCCTTTACAACGATGAAGAAATGCTGATTCCTGACCAGGTCAGATGGATGACGGACCACAAGACGGACAGAACGGAAGGAAACGTCTGTGTTTACGTGGACGACGTAAGTAAGCTGCACTCTAAAGGAACATTTTGTCTCTTTGGTAAATATGCATATTGATTTTCTAGCCAACAGTTCGACAAGAAGATTGTTACCACTGTAAATATGTAGCCGCAGCCAGCTTCAGTAGTGCTTTACTATTGTGTTAAACCATGTGCATGTTTCTGCTCCTGTACAGACGGACTGCGACATTATCATCTGCTGCAGAGAAGACATTGAACACGGTCATTCACTGGATATACAGTCGTGGTCAGAAGTTTACATGCACTTGTAAAGAACATAATGTCATGGCTCTCTTGAAGTTCCAGTTATTTCTACAACTCTGATTTTGTGAGTGATTTTGGGTGACTACAGCTGGTGACATCTCTGAGGCCATTTAAATAGGGCTCATTGGATACAAACGCTACAATGGGAAAGTCAAAGGGGCTCAGCACAGATCTGAAAAAGGGAATCATTGACTTGAACATGTCAGGAAAGTCACTTGGAGCCATTTCAAAACAGCTGCAGGTCCCAAGAACAACAGTGCAAACAATTGTTTGTAAGTATCAAGTGCATGGCACTGTTCTGTCACTGCCACGATCAGGAAGAAAATGCAAGCTATCACCTGCTGCTGAGAGAAAATTGGTCAGGAGGGTGATGAGTCAACCGAGAACCACCAAAAAGCAGATCTGCCAAGAATTAGCAGCTGCTGGAACACAGGTGTCCGAGTCCACAGTCAAGCGTGTTTTGCATCGCCATGGACTGAGAGGCTGCCGTGTAAGAAGGAAGACCTAGCTCCAAGAGAGGCACCTTAAGGCTCCACTGAAGTTTGCTGCTGATCACATGGACAAAGATAAGACCTTCTGGAGGAAAGTTCTGTGGTCAGACCAAACAGAAATCAAGCTGTTTGGCCACAATGCCCAGCAATATGTTTGGAGGAGAAAAGGTGAGGCCTTTAACCCCAAGAACACCAAGCCAACAAATTGAACTGAACTGCACCAATTCTGTCAAGATGAGTGGTCAAAGATTCAACCAGAAGCTTGTGGATGGCTACCAAAAGTCCTTAATTGAAGTGAAAATGGCCAAGGGACATGTAACCAAATATTAGCATTGCTGTTTGTATATTTTTGAGTATCTGTTCAAATCACTCTATCAGAGAGAAAAATCAGAGTTGTAGAAATAACTGGAAACTCAAGAGAGCCATGACATTATGTTCTTTACAAGTGTATGTAAACTTTTGTCCACGACTGTAGGAGTCACCACGTTCTCTAGAACAACAACGGTAATATCTTCACTTCAGTCTTTTTTTTTTTTTTTTTTTTAATTTCAAGCCAAGCATCTCAGTATCATGTTTGACAACAGGTTGGCAGCCGCCAAAACACAGGACACATTAGCGTTTTTGTGAAATATCTCTGTTAACGGGACAAAGAAATGTGTCCTAATTAATCTAAGTAAAGTCACAGGACTCTGGTGCTGGCGTTTTGTCACTCCAGTCTGCCCGGGGCTTTAGGAGCACATGCTGGTGCTTCCACATCACCGCCTACCTCTGAATTAGCTTTGGCTGTCTGTATATACACTGGGTTTGTGTAATCACTGGTGTTACAAGCTTGGCTTAGCCGTGAGACCTTGTTACTTTAATCAATCAGAGACAAGAAACTGACAGAGAAAGTAGGTCCTTTTTAATCTTTAGAAATACTTTTTGCAGGTTGAACACAAAGCCTGTCCCATAAAGCAGGATTATGATCTGCCTCAAGTTTCTCACCAAAAAAATCAATTTTACCAGATTGAACACATCATAATGTCAGTAAGTGCAACAGTATTCTGTATGTTAGCTGTTATTTATCCAAGCAGGACTGTGCTGCCAACCGGCTGCTAACAGCTAAGGTTACTCGCTCTCCTCCTGCCGGTTTCAACACGGATTTGTTGGACCGTGTGGCATTATCTGGGAAGTTTTCTATGAGCCCCGGGACGGCGCTGGTCTCGAGCCCTGATCCCTGGTATCTGCAGTACCTTAGAAAAATGAGCAGCACCACATTTTTGACTTGGCACCAAAGTATCAGGCCCCTAACTCTGTAATCCAGGTCTCCGTTGTATGTAAATAGTAATAAGCTGTTGTTTTCATTCTCACAGCACAGTGAGATGTCCATGCATTAGCAGAAGTAGATGTCAAGGTTTTGCTGTACAAAACATGAGTTAACAGCCCTCCTAGATGCTTCCAGAGCATGATGTCATAATTTAGGGTTATTTTATAATCTGTTCATTCATTCATGGTTTGTGACAGCTTGAACCTCTCTGTTGTTTCTTATTTATTAATTATCATGTGTCTTCTTACCCCTAGCCTCCTCCAATGCGCCACCGCTCCATGTGCGTCTTCATGAACGACGACCGCCACGTTATGGCCAAACACTCTGTCATCTACCCAACAACCCAACTCAGGAGCAGCTGGAAAGCGACCTCCAAGTCTGACTCTGAGCGGGCGCGGACACTGATAAGGAAAGGTGAGGAGGTGTCAGCAACGTCATTCCTCATGTTCAGTTGGTAGAAAGTGGGCCAAGTAGTAAGAAGTATTGTATCTGCTGTGTGTTTTTGGTAGTGAGCGCAGAGATCAGGCCACCCGCTCTCTGTGTGGCGTAATGAGGGTGGGCCTTGTTGCCAAGGGCCTGCTACTGAACGGGGACCTGGACCTGGAGGTGGTGCTCCTTTGCAAGGAAAAGCCTACAGTCATTGTGGACCCTCACGATGGCGTAACGCGTTGACCCTGGGGTCACACCTCTGGCAGGCTGAAAAAAGCGAGTTGTGTCAGCGTTGGTGGGAAACCACACTTTGCCATTTCTCCCAGTCCACCCGGATCCAGGATCCTCTGCGTCCTCCTCGCCTTCAGCTGAAGAGGATGATGAGAGCGCCACAACAAAATCGGGATCTGACTGTCCTGAGTGGATGGTGTCAGATGGAGGGGATGATGTGGAAGAGTCCAGGCTCCGTAATCACTTTTAGAGCTTCCAGAGTGGAGAAATGCCTCTTCATGTTGCTTGCTGCTCTTCTCACCATCAAAACACCATCAGGACAGCATGTGTATGAATTATAAATACACTAATACTTTGTTTTTGTTTACTCCATATAAACTCTCTGTAGTTCTGTGAGTTGGGGGGCATGTTTTGATTTTCTGCGACCTGTCGAACTCAGTGACTCAGGTCATGGTCTCACACACACACTAATATGCTGATAAACGCCATATAACTCCATATATAAAAGCCTGAATCTAAGCTTTCCATGTACAGATGTACTGTGTAGTGGCTAAATGATGCAACCTGGTCATCAACAGTAAAAATCACACATTTTACTTCTGTTCACCAGGGGGCGCCATCAACATTGCAGAATGCACAATTATATAGTGTCATGGCTGTGCAATCAAAAAATGTGGTTATAATGGCAGTCAATGGGGCAAAAACAGCCACCACCATCATGTGTGAGCAAAAATTAAAATCTGATGCTGCACAAAAACTAATAATTCATCCAAGTCAATGTTGTTACTAATCTTTGACATATCCAAGACTGTGATAAAGGTTAAAAATAATAAACAGTTTTCAGTGCATAAGGGTTAAACTCTGAAACTATTAAGGGTTCAAATAATCTGGTTGTGATATGTTTCTAAGAGTTTTCAGTGCATAAGGGTTAAAAACAAACACAACTGACAGAAAAAAAAGTTCATTTGTAGTTATAAACATATTTAGGATGTTTTTTTTTTTTACTCACTTTTGGTCTTCAGAGCTAGTTATTAAATAAACTCCTCAATGCTGGCCCAGCGATTTATACATCACACAAAACATTTCATATTACACATGAAAAGAGCACAATTAATTAGAGGTTTTAAGGGTTTTATTTATTTTTTTGAAGATAAAACTAAAAAACTAATTATATATATATAAAACAGTGTTTAAGCTAAAGTTTGTGGATTTTCTCATTCATGCAGGTCATATTCATTCTGGCATTCTGGATTCAATTGCTGCCAGAAAGTATATGAGCGCGTGCATTTGCCCTGGGTGGGATTAGTGGGGTAATAGTGGGAATCAGGTCGTCTCAGTCTTCTCCAGCGGCGCCATTCTATCACTTGAGAAAGACAGTTGGTTAACAACATAAAAAGAAGCACAAATCAACAGGTAAGTCATATTTCAAAACAGTTGAAACAGTAAAAATGTCAAGCAAGGTGCAGCACTAAAACACAGTAAAAACAAGTAGAATAATATGAGGACTTACCTGAAGGCAGTGAGACCTGGTCTGTGGTCTTAAGACCGTTTCCGAGCAGCCATGAGCCTCTTTGCCTCAGCTCTCTGCGCCACCCATTTGGCCTCGTTCAGCTCACACTTCTGCTGGAAGGCAGCATCCTCCGTCTGAAATAATCAATACATAATATTGCCTTTATTTATACTGTATGGCACTTTTCAAAAGCAAATTTCAGAGTGTTTCACAAATAGAAAGCAGCACAAATGAACAGGTATAGTAAAATATAAAAACAGAGCTGATACAGTAAAAATATCAAGCAAGGTGAAGAAGTGAAACAGTAAAAACTAGTAGAATAATAGCAATAATTACCTGAAGGCGATTCAACTTAGCCTGAAATGCAGACTCTCTCAGAGCAATGGAGAGCTTCCTAGTGGCTATTTTCTGCTCCTCCAGGTGGATCTGGTGGGTCCTGGTCTGTTGCTGCAGAAGGTCCTTCATCTGGATCAGCTGTCCCTGAAGTTTTTTAGTTTGAGCCCTCTCGGTCTGGAGACACCTCTCCAAGTCCAGGTCCTTGTTGGTCTCAGTCACAGCGGGTATCTCTGAGGCAGCGCGGAGCTGGGCTATCTTTCCCTCCGTTTCCTTTTGAAGGGTCTGATAGTCCAGCTTCGCCCTCGCCAGCAAGTCGTCCTGGGTCCTGATCTTTTCAGTCTGTCTCTTCAGGTCCCTCTGAGCGTCGCTCAGCATGGCTCTGACCGTGTCCAGCTCCCATTTCAGGCTGTTGTCCTGAACTGGAGGCTGGTCCGGTTTAGTCAGAGCCTGCTGAAGCTGCGCTTTCAGGTCCTGAATCTCCCTCTGCAGCAGGGTCTTCTCTCGCTCCCACACGACATCTTTGTGGTCAATAAACCAATCAAAGTAATTGCCAAGCGAATCCTCATCGACATCGAGGAGGATCCTCCCGGGGGTGGTACCCCGGGTGATCTTCGCCTCACTGTCGTTCAGATTAACCTGGCATTGTCGTTCAAGGGAGGTCAGGAAGAAATCCCTAACCGCAAAGTCCTTGTCCTCAAAATCGATGTAATCCGCCATCATTGCTAAGTCCTTCTACTCACCAAATCCTGTCTCGCCAAATCCAAACTCACCAAATCCCGTCTCGCCAAGTCGCCGTCCAACTGCTGACTGATCCGAATGAATGTGACTTCTGGGCGTCTATGTAGGTTGCCAGCGTTTTTCAAACTTTGTTTATGTTCAATTCTACAGGTCTACAGAACTACAGTGTCCCTAAACTACATGTCCCACAATGCATTTCGTGCATGCATTTGTGACATGCGCACTGAAGCGTCGCAACATCAGCGGTTCCCAGCAGCGGTACGGTGCTGCTACCTGAGCGGACTGATATGTTTTGCATCTTTGGAGGCTTTAGGATCTCCAGCAAATTTAAAATAAAGCTCTGTGAGTTTGAACAACGTTAGGCTTCACTGTCTGGCTTTGTAATGAATGATGAGTGAGGTTTAAGGGGTTAAACAGTAGCTGTTATCGTGTTTCAACAAGATAGATAGATAGATAGATAGATAGATAGATAGATAGACAGATAGATAGATAGATAGACAGATAGATAGATAGATAGATAGAAGATAGATAGATAGATAGACAGATAGATAGATAGATAGATAGATAGATAGATAGATAGATAGATAGATAGATAGATAGATAGACAGATAGATAGATAGATAGACAGATAGATAGATAGATAGACAGACAGATAGATAGATAGATAGACAGATAGATAGATAGATAGATAGATAGATAGATAGATAGACAGACAGATAGATAGATAGATAGACAGATAGATAGATAGATAGATAGACAGACGATAGATAGACGCAGATAGATAGATAGATAGACAGATAGATAGATAGATAGATAGACAGATAGATAGATAGATAGATAGATAGATAGACAGATAGACAGATAGATAGATAGATAGACAGATAGACAGACAGATAGATAGATAGATAGATAGACAGATAGATAGACAGACAGATAGATAGATAGATAGACAGATAGATAGATAGATAGATAGACAGATAGATAGATAGATAGATAGACAGATAGATAGACAGACAGATAGATAGATAGATAGACAGATAGATAGACAGATAGATAGATAGACAGATAGATAGATAGATAGATAGACAGATAGATAGACAGATAGATAGACAGATAGATAGATAGACAGATAGATAGATAGACAGATAGATAGACAGATAGATAGATAGACAGATAGATAGATAGATAGATAGACAGATAGAGAGACAGATAGACAGATAGATAGATAGATAGATAGACAGATAGATAGATAGACAGATAGATAGATAGACAGATAGATAGATAGATAGACAGATAGATAGACAGATAGATAGATAGATAGACAGATAGATAGACAGATAGATAGACAGATAGATAGATAGACAGATAGATAGATAGATAGATAGATAGATAGATAGATAGACAGATAGACAGATAGATAGATAGATAGATAGACAGATAGATAGACAGATAGATAGACAGATAGATAGATAGATAGATAGATAGATAGACAGATAGATAGATAGATAGATAGATAGATAGATAGATAAATAGATAGATAGATAGATAGACAGATAGATAGATAGATAGATAGATACTTTATTGATCTCAAGTTGGGAAATTGTGGTGTTACAGCAGCAGGTTATCAGCACAATATACATGAGAGAATATACACATAAAAAAGAGAATATACACATCTGTACTAAGTGTGAAGTATATACAGAGAATCTTGTTATAAACTAATCTAATTCTAAGAAATGTAAATATTATACACTAATAATAATAAAATAATGACATGATATAATGATATAGTATATAATGTAATGTTGTATAACATAGCATGATATGTATGTATGATATATATAATATAAGTAGAAATAGATATATAGAGATGTGGTATAATAATATAATACAATATACACGACAATACACAATATAACATAATGTAATACTGTATAATGCTATATAATACACCTGACCAACAATTAGCTGGGGGTCTATTAAATCACACTAAATATAATATATATATATATATATATATATATATATATGGTCCGGATTGTCCAGAATAGACAACAGCTTGTTCATAGTTCTCCTTTCCACCACAGCCTCAAAAGTGTCCAGTTTGCAGCCAATCACAGAGCCGGCCTTCCTGATCAGCTTGTTCAGTCTGTTGGCGTCGCCGGCTCTGATGCTGCTCCCCCAGCAGACCACAGCACAGTACAGGGCGCTGGCTACAACGGACTGGTAGAAGACCTCCAGCATTCTGCTGCACACGTTGAAGGATCTGAGCTTCCTCAGGAAGTAGAGGCGGCTCATCCCCTTCTTGTACACAGCATCAGTGTTGGTCCTCCAGTTCAGTCCGTTGTCGATGAAAACGCCCAAGTATTTATACTCCTCCACAATAGCAATGTCCTCCCCCAGGATCTTCAGGGGCTGTGTGGGTGTCCTCTTCTTCCTGAAGTCGATCACCATCTCCTTTGTCTTGGCCACATTGAGACGCAGATGATTCCGACCAGACCACTCCACAAAATCACCCACCAGAGCCCTGTACTCCTCCTCCTGTCCACCACTTATACATCCTACAACTGCCGAGTCATCAGAAAATTTCTGTAAATGACAAGACTCGGAGTTGTATTTGAAATCCGAGGTGTACACGGTGAACAGAAAAGGAGACAGCACCGTACCCTGCGGAGCTCCTGTACCACTGACCACCGCATCGGACAGGCCGCTGCCCAGCCGGACAAACTGCGGCCTGTCTGTCAGGTAGTCTGTGATCCAGGAGATGGTGGGAGCATCCACATTCATCGCCCGCAGCTTCTCCCTCAGAAGAAAAGGCTGGATGGTGTTGAATGCACTAGAGAAATCAAAAAATGTGACTCTCACAGTGCACCCAACACCATCCAGATGTGAGAGAGCCCTCTGCAGGAGATAAATGATGGCATCCTCCACATCTAGATGAGGCTGGTTGGCAAATTGCAGAGGGTCTAGCGATGGTCTCACCTGTGGCCTCAGATGGGTCAGGACCAGCCTCTTTAGCACCTTCATCACATGAGAGGTGAGGGCCACTGGTCGATAGTCATTTAGGTCCGATGGAGATGACTTCTTGGGCACCGGGACCAGGCAGGAGGTCTTCCACAGCATTGTTGGAAGTGAGGGGGGTGGGGGGCAGCAGGAGGTGGTGAACTAAACCTGTTGAAGAAACAGTTCAGCTCGTTGGCCCTCTCCACGCTGTAGGCTGGTTCTCTGTCCTTCACCTCGAAGCCGGTGATCTCCTTCATACCAGCCCACACCTCCTTGGTGTTGTTTTGTTGGAGCTTATCCTCCAACTTCCTCCTGTAGGAGTCTCTGTACTCCCTCAGCTTCACCTTCAGATCACTGATGCTAGTGATGTTTATTAGATGCTAGTAAGAGTTTATTAGATGATACAAGAAGAGTCTAAACTTGTTTCACTTTCCTTTTTTTAAGGTCTTTGGACTGATGTCAGCCACACAGTCCTATCGCGGCTTCCTGGGCAGTGACAGAGACACTTCTAGGGGTCTGATGATGACGGGTGTCAGGATGGCGACCTGCAACCAGATCCTGGACCCGTCGCGCCGTCCTCAGGAAAATCTACCTCATCACCAAAAGACAGGCCAGCTTCAAGGGGAGCATGTTCCGCTCTGTTCGCTGCAATGTCAACTCCTCTCACAACTCTGAGAAAACCAGTGTTAGTAATAAGATTTAAACGGACTCATAGAGGAAGAAAGGGGATCCTCTAACGCCTTTTTTAGGGACGCTCTGTTTCTTGCCAGCAGGATCACCACTGAGCCCAGCAGTCCTTCATGGATCTAAACTCAGTGTTAAAAGGTCCAAAAGAGTTGACTCTCTTGGCTCATGGGAGCGACCCTAGTTTATGTGACGCCTGAAGTGCATGTGTTGGGATCCAAAGTGGTTATGGACCATGTTCCAGATATGAAATATCACCGACCTAATCCACCTCTTGGGTTGTTGTATGAGCCAGTGTTACACTACAAATGGATTTGTAAACTGCTATAATGTTTGCATGGCAGTCTGTCCTCTACGAGAGAAGATGTAAATAAAAAACGGATGTGATCAGTTGGAGTACGATGTGCTAACTTTTTCATTATGGGCAATCTCTTCAGTTTTGATTTTACGACAAGAGATAATTCTCACACATTCGGCAATGGGACCATAGTTATTTGGTGAAAGAGAAACAGTGACAATCAGTGTCGTCTGTGTCCACATGGTAATTAGGGTTGATGTTTTGCAAAATGTGGCTTACTGACAGCCAGCCATGGTGAATTTGGTGCCCCTGGCAAGATTTTATCAGCAGCATCAACAACAGAGCAGATAAATACAGTATAGTAAAAAGTAAAAGAGAAAAGGTGCAATGAAGGAAAGAAGGTGCAATGAAGAAAATTGAGAATAAAATAACTAAGTAACAGTAATAAGTAAAGTGCAGCAGGTGGGTGGGTATTGTATATGCATAGCATATATATATGTAATTATATAATCATATGTAATTATAGACATTAGGAATAAATACGGAGCAGATGATCAGAGTCACATGGGGGTCAGACCTTGGTTATGGAGCCTGATGGCCACCAACAGAAAGGACTGACCCAGACGGTTTGTAGTGTGCCGAGGGGGGATCAGTCTCTGGCTGAATGTACTCCTCATCTGGACCAGTTGGTCATAGAGGGGGTGGGAGGGGTTCTTCAGAATAGACTCCAGCTTCCTCCTGGTCCTCCCCTCTGCCACCACCTCCAGACTGTCCAGCTCACATCCAACCACAGACCCAGCCCTCCTCACCAGTTTGTTAAGTTTGGTGGCATCCCTGGTGCTGATGCCACCCCCCCAACATACCACGGCAAAGAACAGAAAGCCGGCTACTACAGACTGGTAAAACATCTGAAGTAGCCTGTTGCACACGCTGAAGGTCCTCAGCCCTCTCAGGGAGAATAGTTTGCTCTTTTTTTTTGCTATGTCGCCTATGTCGCCTATGTCAGGGGGTTGGCTCTGCTTAATGGAAGCATGACTGAACAGAAAGGGGGAAAGTATTGACCTTTGTGGATCTCCACAGGTCATGATAACCTGCTTGGATGTAAGATTACCATAACATACCATAACCATAACATAACATAATATGAAAACTCACAATGTGTTTGGTGATCACCAAAGAATTTGCCCCAGGATGACCTGCATTTTTTGCTCCAGCACCTGCAGTTGCACTTAATTTTGAATCAACATACAAACATGACTGATACATTTCACTAGATAATCTATTTTTATTCCATTAATTGTCATTTATGCAGATTTGTGTTAGTATTTTGCAGCTCCCTCAAAACAAAACAAAGGATGAGACATGCCATATTATGCCTTTATGTTCTGAATCAGTATAAGAATCTCTTTCAACTCAAGCTGTGTAAATAAACTGCATGTGATTTTAATGTATAAAATAAGAATAGCCTATATAATACAATGGTTACACCAGTGTTATGATCCTGTTTCAATCGATATGCCACGCCCCTGGTTCTGTACGCCTTAGTCCAATTGGCTACAATTGTAGTCACCTGTATTATCTGTCCAATGAGCACAGCCGATTTCCAGCTCATGGGCGTTTCCTGAGCCGAAACCGGAAGTTAGTTTGCTGCAGCGGCCGTAGCAGTGTCGACACCGCGGTGAGTAAGATAAAAAAAAAAACACATATTTTCTGCCCTTTATATAACTGGGATTAGATTTAAAGTTGCCACTGAACGCTGAGATAGCTAGCAACGCTTGTTATCGTATTTTATAGTGTTAAAGTTGATATTTGTTTGAGAATTGGATCCATTTGGCTTTGTCCGGCTAATCTGCTAAGTGCTAACTAGGACAGACCAATATCAACACACAGTTCCCCCTTAAGTGTTTGCACTTCTGTTTAGTTAACAGACTGACATGTTGATATGTAGCTGGTGTTTTTGTGTGTCAATGAGGATGTCGGCACGGCCCGGTGGGTGATGCGTGTTTGAGGGGGTTGTTAGCCTGTTAGCTAGCTGCCGTCGCCAGTCAGGCTGAATGAAAATGGCGTCTGTGTTAAATTCCCCTGATGGAGCTACGGGGTCTGGGTCCAAATACTGCTGGGCCACTTCTTCATAACTCCCTCTTCCACCTAAAATAATGGTTGTTCGTCAATGTAGGTTTAACAGGTGTGCTTGTAGGTGTTGTCGCCACGCGGCTGTGACTTGTTGACTGATATGCACGTTGTAGGTTAACCTTATTTGCCATTATTGCAATTGGAAACTAAATCATCCGTTAAATTGTGTAAATTATCCTTAAACGTTTGAGCCAGAGCTTGTCAGCATTGTGTGTCACCATAAATGAATGAGATGTCCTGTCTGCCCACTTGACCCCACTATTTCACCTTGATCGCATCAATTTATTGTTGTTACACAGCAGCTGTCACAACAGCAGTCAGTCATCCGTGAAGGAGCTTGTGTTGACCTCTATTCAGAGATCAATCAGTTCTAGTAACAGTGCCCTTATTTACTTGTTTACCTGTGTGTAAATTTCAAAAAGCATCACAAGATCACATGCTTAAGATAAGATAAGATATTCCTTTATTAGTCCCACAGTGGGGAAATTTACAGCCACTACAAATATGAACATCCATGCCTTGCACTCAAAGTAGCCCGTGTGCTTAAAGTCAGATTTATTACAACGAGCTGCATTTCTGCCTGGGAAAGCATATAAACCCAGAGGCCTGTGTAGCTGTGCCAACGTACAATCCTCCTCTGTTGCTACAGCTGGTAACAACTTTGTTTCAGTGATAGATAAGAGTGTGTGGTGCGTTTTACCCTGGTTAGTCAGTGCTATTGGCCTCTGTTAGGTACATAAATGCCTGTAAATCAATTATGTGTTCTGTCCATCCCATCCCGAGTTTAGTTGGCTTTAGATTTTTCCACAGTGAGTTGAAGCCTACACATGTTTTCCAGACTCATATAACCTGTGACACCACTGATCAATGCAGATTTATGTAGACATGAATTAGTCTTCGTAGTTGATTATTTTAATTGAAGTCTGGGAGTCACTGACAGCAGACTAAGAGAAGGATCCACATTCCTGAATTGTTTCTGATGTCACAGGACAGGACTCTTCCCGGAGAGTGGACGACAACCGAACCACACCAAGCCAGCAGCATCACACAACCAGTCTGATGTGAGGAAGCTCCAGCACCACAGCAGTCCACTCAACACACTGAACCACCTTCAGCTCCACACTTTACACACTGAACTGATCTCATGTTTAGTTCAGTCAACAAAACAAAAACTCAGCCATGTAACATGATCCTGTGTTCAGTCTCATACTGATGTTGGTTAACATGAATCTTCTTCAGTAGTAAATCAGTTGAAGGTTATATAAAACATTTTTTCTTATTCCTTTCCAGCCGCCCGCCGCGGTTTTTTTTTGTTTTTTTTTTTTTTTTTTTTTGTTTGATTTTTTTTTTTTTTTTAAGTTTATTTTTTTTTTTTCCCCCCTTCTAAATTTTTTTTTTTTTTTTTCCTATTTTTTATTTTTTTTTTTTTTTTTTTTTTATTTTTTTTTTTTTATCCCATAAAAAAGACCCCTTCTTTTTTCTTTCCACAAATTCCCCCCAGAAAAAACACCCAACCAACCAACCACCAACCCACTTTTAAAACCCCCCCCCCCCCCACCCCCCCCACCCACCCCCCCCCCCCCCCATATTTTTTTTATAAAAAAAAAAATTCACCATGTAACATGATCCTTGTTCATTTATACTGATGTTGGTTAACATGAATCTTCCTCAGTAGTAAATCAGTTAAGGTTATATAAAACCCATTATTTATTTGTATTTTTACAGAGACTCAGACTGAGTGTTGCTGTAGTTCAGCGGCTCCTTTACAACAATGAAGAAATGCTGATTCCCGACCAGGTCAGATGGATGACGGACCACAAGACGGACAGAACGGACGGAAACGCCTGTGTTTTTTTGGACTAAGTAAGTAAGCTGCACTCTAAAGGAACATTTTGTCATTTTGGGAAATATGCATATTGATTTTCCTAGCCAACAGTTAGACAAGAAGGTTGTTACCACTGTAAATATGTAGCTGCAGCCAGCTTCAGTAGTGTCAAAGATGAAGCCTACACATGTTTTCCAGACTCATGTAAACTGTGACACCACTGATCAATGCAGATTTATTTATACATGAATTAGTCTTCATAGTTGATTATTATAGCTGAAGTCTGGGAGACACTGACAGCAGACTAAGAGAAGGATCCAGATTCCTGACTTGTTTCTGATCTCACAGGACAGGACTTTTCCCGGAGAGTGGACGTGAACCGAACCACACCAAGCCAGCAGCATCACACAACCAGTCTGATGTGAGGAAGCTCCAGCACCACAGCAGTCCACTCAACACACTGAACCACCTTCAGCTCCACACTTTACACACTGGACTGATCTCATGTTTATATCAGTCAAAAAAACATAAATTCAGCCATGTAACATGATCCTGTGTTCAGTCTCATACTGATGTTGGTTAACATGAATCTTCTTCAGTAGTAAATCAGTTGAAGGTTATATAAAACACCATTATTTATTAGTGTTTTTACAGAGACTCAGACTGAGTGTTGCTGTAGTTCAGCGGCTCCTTTACAACAATGAAGAAATGCTGATTCCCGACCAGGTCAGATGGATGACGGACCACAAGACGGACAGAACGGACGGAAACGCCTGTGTTTTTATGGACGACGTAAGTAAGCTGCTCATTAAAGGAACATTTTGTCATTTTGGGAAATATGCATATTGATTTTCTAGCCAACAGTTAGACAAGAAGATTGTTACCACAGTAAATATGTAGCTGCAGCCAGCTTCAGTAGTGTCCAAGATGAAGCCTACACATGTTTTCCAGACTCATGTAATCTGTGACACCGCTGATTAATGCAGATATATTTCAACATGAATTAGTCTTCGTAGTTGATTATTATAGCTGACTCTCTTTGAGACACTGACAGCAGACTAAGAGAAGGATCCACATTCCTGACTTGTTTCTGATCTCACAGGACAGGACTCTTCCCGGAGAGTGGACGTGAACCGAACCACACCAAGCCAGCAGCATCACACAACCAGTCTGATGTGAGGAAGCTCCAGCACCACAGCAGTCCACTCAACACACTGAACCACCTTCAGCTCCACACTTTACACACTGGACTGATCTCATGTTTATATTAGTCAAAAAAACATACAATTCAGCCATGTAACATGATCCTGTGTTCAGTCTCATACTGATGTTGGTTAACATGAATCTTCTTCAGTAGTAAATCAGTTGAAGGTTATATAAAACACCATTATTTATTTGTATTTTTACAGAGACTCAGACTGAGTGTTGCTGTAGTTCAGCGGCTCCTTTACACCTTACAAAATGAAGAAATGCTGATTCCCGACCAGGTCAGATGGATGACGGACCACAAGACGGACAGAACGGACGGAAACGCCTGTGTTTTCATGGACGACGTAAGTAAGCTGCACATTAAAGGAACATTTTGTCATTTTGGGAAATATGCATATTGATTTTCTAGCCAACAGTTAGACAAGAAGATTGTTACCACTGTAAATATGTAGCTGCAGCCAGCTTCAGTAGTGTCAAAGATGAAGCCTACACATGTTTTCCAGACTCATGTAACCTGTGACACCACTGATCAATGCAGATATATTTCAACATGAATTAGTCTTCGTAGTTGATTATTATAGCTGACTCTCTTTGAGACACTGACAGCAGACTAAGAGAAGGATCCACATTCCTGACTTGTTTCTGATCTCACAGGACAGGACTCTTCCCGGAGAGTGGACGACAACCGAACCACACCAAGCCAGCAGCATCACACAACCAGTCTGATGTGAGGAAGCTCCAGCACCACAGCAGTCCACTCAACACACTGAACCACCTTCAGCTCCACACTTTACACACTGGACTGATCTCATGTTTATATCAGTCAAAAAAACATAAATTCAGCCATGTAACATGATCCTGTGTTCAGTCTCATACTGATGTTGGTTAACATGAATCTTCTTCAGTAGTAAATCAGTTGAAGGTTATATAAAACACCATTATTTATTTGTATTTTTACAGAGACTCAGACTGAGTGTTGCTGTAGTTCAGCGGCTCCTTTACAACAATGAAGAAATGCTGATTCCCGACCAGGTCAGATGGATGACGGACCACAAGACGGACAGAACGGACGGAAACGCCTGTGTTTTTATGGACGACGTAAGTAAGCTGCACTCTAAAGGAACATTTTGTCATTTTGGGAAATATGAATATTGATTTTCTAGCCAACAGTTAGACAAGACGGTTGTTACCACTGTAAATATGTAGCTGCAGCCAGCTTCAGTAGTGTCAAAGATGAAGCCTACACATGTTTTCCAGACTCATATAACCTGTGACACCACTGATCAATGCAGATTTATTTCAACATGAATTAGTCTTCATAGTTGATTATTATAGCTGAATCTCTGGGAGACACTGACAGCAGACTAAGAGAAGGATCCAGATTCCTGACTTGTTTCTGATCTCACAGGACAGGACTCTTCCCGGAGAGTGGACGATGAACAGAACCACACCAAGCCAGCAGCATCACACAACCAGTCTGATGTGAGGAAGCTCCAGCACCACAGCAGTCCACTCAACACACTGAACCACCTTCAGCTCCACACTTTACACACTGGACTGATCTCATGTTTATATCAGTCAAAAAAACATAAATTCAGCCATGTAACATGATCCTGTGTTCAGTCTCATACTGATTTTGGTTAACATGAATCTTCTTCAGTAGTAAATCAGTTGAAGGTTATATAAAACACCATTATTTATTTGTATTTTTACAGAGACTCAGACTGAGTGTTGCTGTAGTTCAGCGGCTCCTTTACAACAATGAAGAAATGCTGATTCCCGACCAGGTCAGATGGATGACGGACCACAAGACGGACAGAACGGACGGAAACGCCTGTGTTTTTATGGACGACGTAAGTAAGCTGCTCACTAAAGGAACATTTTGTCATTTTGGGAAATATGAATATTGATTTTCTAGCCAACAGTTAGACAAGAAGGTTGTTACCACTGTAAATATGTAGCTGCAGCCAGCTTCAGTAGTGTCAAAGATGAAGCCTACACATGTTTTCCAGACTCATATAACCTGTGACACCACTGATCAATGCAGATTTATTTCAACATGAATTAGTCTTCATAGTTGATTATTATAGCTGAATCTCTGGGAGACACTGACAGCAGACTAAGAGAAGGATCCAGATTCCTGACTTGTTTCTGATCTCACACGACAGGACTCTTCCCGGAGAGTGGACGACAACCGAACCACACCAAGCCAGCAGCATCACACAACCAGTCTGATGTGAGGAAGCTCCAGCACCACAGCAGTCCACTCAACACACTGAACCCCTTCACACCATACTTTACACACTGACTGAGCTTCAGCTCCACACAGTCCACTCAACACACTGAACCACCTTCAGCTCCACACTTTACACACTGGACTGATGTCATGTTTATATCAGTCAAAAAAACATAAATTCAGCCATGTAACATGATCCTGTGTTCAGTCTCATACTGATGTTGGTTAACATGAATCTTCTTCAGTAGTAAATCAGTTGAAGGTTATATAAAACACCATTATTTATTTGTATTTTTACAGAGACTCAGACTGAGTGTTGCTGTAGTTCAGCGGCTCCTTTACACCTTTACAACAATGAAGAAATGCTGATTCCCGACCAGGTCAGATGGATGACGGACCACAAGACGGACAGAACGGACGGAAACGCCTGTGTTTTTATGGACGACGTAAGTAAGCTGCACTCTAAAGGAACATTTTGTCATTTTGGGAAATATGAATGTTGATTTTCTAGCCAACAGTTAGACAAGAAGGTTGTCACCACTGTAAATATGTAGCTGCAGCCAGCTTCAGTAGTGTCAAAGATGAAGCCTACACATGTTTTCCAGACTCATATAACCTGTGACACCACTGATCAATGCAGATTTATTTCAACATGAATTAGTCTTCGTAGTTGATTATTATAGCTGAAGCTCTGTGTGAGACACTGACAGCAGACTAAGAGAAGGATCCACATTCCTGACTTGTTTCTGATCTCACAGGACAGGACTCTTCCCGGAGAGTGGACGACAACCGAACCACACCAAGCCAGCAGCATCACACAACCAGTCTGATGTGAGGAAGCTCCAGCACCACAGCAGTCCACTCAACACACTGAACCACCTTCAGCTCCACACTTTACACACTGGACTGATCTCATGTTTATATTAGTCAAAAAAACAAAAACTCAGCCATGTAACATGATCCTGTGTTCAGTCTCATACTGATGTTGGTTAACATGAATCTTCTTCAGTAGTAAATCAGTTGAAGGTTATATAAAACACCATTATTTATTTGTATTTTTACAGAGACTCAGACTGAGTGTTGCTGTAGTTCAGCGGCTCCTTTACAACAATGAAGAAATGCTGATTCCCGACCAGGTCAGATGGATGACGGACCACAAGACGGACAGAACGGACGGAAACGCCTGTGTTTTTATGGACGACGTAAGTAAGCTGCACTCTAAAGGAACATTTTGTCATTTTGGGAAATATGAATATTGATTTTCTAGCCAACAGTTAGACAAGAAGGTTGTTACCACTGTAAATATGTAGCTGCAGCCAGCTTCAGTAGTGTCAAAGATGAAGCCTACACATGTTTTCCAGACTCATATAACCTGTGACACCACTGATCAATGCAGATTTATTTCAACATGAATTAGTCTTCGTAGTTGATTATTATAGCTGAATCTCTGGGAGACACTGACAGCAGACTAAGAGAAGGATCCACATTCCTGACTTGTTTCTGATCTCACAGGACAGGACTCTTCCCGGAGAGTGGACGAGAACCGAACCACACCAAGCCAGCAGCATCACACAACCAGTCTGATGTGAGGAAGCTCCAGCACCACAGCAGTCCACTCAACACACTGAACCACCTTCAGCTCTTCAGCTTTACACGCTGGACTGATCTCATGTTTATATTAGTCAAAAAAACAAAAACTCAGCCATGTAACATGATCCTGTGTTCAGTCTCATACTGATGTTGGTTAACATGAATCTTCTTCAGTAGTAAATCAGTTGAAGGTTATATAAAACACCATTATTTATTTGTATTTTTACAGAGACTCAGACTGAGTGTTGCTGTAGTTCAGCGGCTCCTTTACACCTTTACAACAATGAAGAAATGCTGATTCCCGACCAGGTCAGATGGATGACGGACCACAAGACGGACAGAACGGACGGAAACGCCTGTGTTTTTATGGACGACGTAAGTAAGCTGCACTCTAAAGGAACATTTTGTCATTTTGGAAAATATGAATATTGATTTTCTAGCCAACAGTTAGACAAGAAGGTTGTTACCACTGTAAATATGTAGCTGCAGCCAGCTTCAGTAGTGTCCAAGATGAAGCCTACACATGTTTTCCAGACTCATATAACCTGTGACACCACTGATCAATGCAGATTTATTTCAACATGAATTAGTCTTCATAGTTGATCATTATAGCTGAAGCTCTGGGAGACACTGACAGCAGACTAAGAGAAGGATCCACATTCCTGACTTGTTTCTGATCTCACAGGACAGGACTCTTCCCGGAGAGTGGACGACAACCGAACCACACCAAGCCAGCAGCATCACACAACCAGTCTGATGTGAGGAAGCTCCAGCACCACAGCAGTCCACTCAACACACTGAACCACCTTCAGCTCCACACTTTACACACCGGACTGATCTCATGTTTATATTAGTCAAAAAAACAAAAATTCAGCCATGTAACATGATCCTGTGTTCAGTCTCATACTGATGTTGGTTAACATGAATCTTCTTCAGTAGTAAATCAGTTGAAGGTTATATAAAACACCATTATTTATTTGTATTTTTACAGAGACTCAGACTGAGTGTTGCTGTAGTTCAGCGGCTCCTTTACAACAATGAAGAAATGCTGATTCCCGACCAGGTCAGATGGATGACGGACCACAAGACGGACAGAACGGACGGAAACGCCTGTGTTTTCATGGAGGACGTAAGTAAGCTGCACATCTAAAGGAACATTTTGTCATTTTGGGAAATATGAATATTGATTTTCTAGCCAACAGTAAGACAAGAGGGTTGTTACCACTGTAAATATGTAGCTGCAGCCAGCTTCAGTAGTGTCAAAGATGAAGCCTACACATGTTTTCCAGACTCATATAACCTGTGACACCACTGATCAATGCAGATTTATTTCAACATGAATTAGTCTTCATAGTTGATCATTATAGCTGAATCTCTGGGAGTCACTGACAGCAGACTAAGAGAAGGATCCACATTCCTGACTTGTTTCTGATCTCACAGGACAGGACTCTTCCCGGAGAGTGGACGACAACCGAACCACACCAAGCCAGCAGCATCACACAACCAGTCTGATGTGAGGAAGCTCCAGCACCACAGCAGTCCACTCAACACACTGAACCACCTTCAGCTCCACACTTTACACACTGGACTGATCTCATGTTTATATCAGTCAAAAAAACATAAATTCAGCCATGTAACATGATCCTGTGTTCAGTCTCATACTGATGTTGGTTAACATGAATCTTCTTCAGTAGTAAATCAGTTGAAGGTTATATAAAACACCATTATTTATTTGTATTTTTACAGAGACTCAGACTGAGTGTTGCTGTAGTTCAGCGGCTCCTTTACAACAATGAAGAAATGCTGATTCCCGACCAGGTCAGATGGATGACGGACCACAAGACGGACAGAACAGACGGAAACGCCTGTGTTTTCTTGGAGGACGTAAGTAAGCTGCACATTAAAGGAACATTTTGTCATTTTGGGAAATATGCATATTGATTTTCTAGCCAACAGTTAGACAAGAAGATTGTTACCACAGTAAATATGTAGCTGCAGCCAGCTTCAGTAGTGTCAAAGATGAAGCCTACACATGTTTTCCAGACTCATATAACCTGTGACACCACTGATCAATGCAGATTTATTTCAACATGAATTAGTCTTCATAGTTGATTATTATAGCTGAAGTCTGGGAGACACTGACAGCAGACTAAGAGAAGGATCCAGATTCCTGACTTGTTTCTGATCTCACAGGACAGGACTCTTCCCGGAGAGTGGACGACAACAGAACCACACCAAGCCAGCAGCATCACACAACCAGTCTGATGTGAGGAAGGTCCAGCACCACAGCAGTCCACTCAACACACTGAACCGCCTTCAGCTCCACACTTTACACACTGGACTGATGTCTTGTTTATATCAGTCAAAAAAACATAAATTCAGCCATGTAACATGATCCTGTGTTCAGTCTCATACTGATGTTGGTTAACATGAATCTTCTTCAGTAGTAAATCAGTTGAAGGTTATATAAAACACCATTATTTATTTGTATTTTTACAGAGACTCAGACTGAGTGTTGCTGTAGTTCAGCGGCTCCTTTACACCTACAATGAAGAAATGCTGATTCCCGACCAGGTCAGATGGATGACGGACCACAAGACGGACAGAGCGGACGGAAACGCCTGTGTTTTTATGGACGACGTAAGTAAGCTGCACTCTAAAGGAACATTTTGTCATTTTGGGAAATATGCATATTGATTTTCTAGCCAAAAGTTATACAAGAAGATTGTTACCACAGTAAATATGTAGCTGCAGCCAGCTTCAGTAGTGTCCAAGATGAAGCCTACACATGTTTTCCAGACTCATGTAATCTGTGACACCGCTGATTAATTCAGATATATTTCAACATGAATTAGTCTTCGTAGTTGATTATTATAGCTGACTCTCTTTGAGACACTGACAGCAGACTAAGAGAAGGATCCACATTCCTGACTTGTTTCTGATCTCACAGGACAGGACTCTTCCCGGAGAGTGGACGTGAACCGAACCACACCAAGCCAGCAGCATCACACAACCAGTCTGATGTGAGGAAGCTCCAGCACCACAGCAGTCCACTCAAAACACTGAACCACCTTCAGCTCCACACTTTACACACTGGACTGCTCTCATGTTTATATTAGTCAAAAAAACAACAACTCAGCCATGTAACATGATCCTGTGTTCAGTCTCATACTGATGTTGGTTAACATGAATCTTCTTCAGTAGTAAATCAGTTGAAGGTTATATAAAACACCATTATTTATTAGTATTTTTACAGAGACTCAGACTGAGTGTTGCTGTAGTTCAGCGGCTCCTTTACACACAATGAAGAAATGCTGATTCCCGACCAGGTCAGATGGATGACGGACCACAAGACGGACAGAACGGACGGAAACGCCTGTGTTTTTATGGACGACGTAAGTAAGCTGCTCTCTAAAGGAACATTTTGTCATTTTGGGAAATATGAATGTTGATTTTATAGCCAACAGTTAGACAAGAAGGTTGTCACCACTGTAAATATGTAGCTGCAGCCAGCTTCAGTAGTGTCAAAGATGAAGCCTACACATGTTTTCCAGACTCATATAACCTGTGACACCACTGATCAATGCAGATTTATTTCAACATGAATTAGTCTTCGTAGTTGATTATTATAGCTGAAGTCTGTGGAGACACTGACAGCAGACTAAGAGAAGGATCCAGATTCCTGACTTGTTTCTGATCTCACAGGACAGGACTCTTCCCGGAGAGTGGACGACAACAGAACCACACCAAGCCAGCAGCATCACACAACCAGTCTGATGTGAGGAAGCTCCAGCACCACAGCAGTCCACTCAACACACTGAACCACCTTCATCTCCACACTTTACACACTGGACTGATCTCATGTTTATATCAGTCAAAAAAACATAAATTCAGCCATGTAACATGATCCTGTGTTCAGTCTCATACTGATGTTGGTTAACATGAATCTTCTTCAGTAGTAAATCAGTTGAAGGTTATATAAAACACCATTATTTATTTGTATTTTTACAGAGACTCAGACTGAGTGTTGCTGTAGTTCAGCGGCTCCTTTACAACAATGAAGAAATGCTGATTCCCGACCAGGTCAGATGGATGACGGACCACAAGACGGACAGAACGGACGGAAACGCCTGTGTTTTTATGGACGACGTAAGTAAGCTGCTCTCTAAAGGAACATTTTGTCATTTTGGGAAATATGAATATTGATTTTCTAGCCAACAGTTAGACAAGAAGGTTGTTACCACTGTAAATATGTAGCTGCAGCCAGCTTCAGTAGTGTCAAAGATGAAGCCTACACATGTTTTCCAGACTCATATAACCTGTGACACCACTGATCAATGCAGATTTATTTCAACATGAATTAGTCTTCATAGTTGATTATTATAGCTGAATCTCTGGGAGACACTGACAGCAGACTAAGAGAAGGATCCACATTCCTGACTTGTTTCTGATCTCACAGGACAGGACTCTTCCCGGAGAGTGGACGACAACCGAACCACACCAAGCCAGCAGCATCACACAACCAGTCTGATGTGAGGAAGCTCCAGCACCACAGCAGTCCACTCAACACACTGAACCACCTTCAGCTCCACACTTTACACACTGGACTGATCTCATGTTTATATCAGTCAAAAAAACAAAAATTCAGCCATGTAACATGATCCTGTGTTCAGTCTCATACTGATGTTGGTTAACATGAATCTTCTTCAGTAGTAAATCAGTTGAAGGTTATATAAAACACCATTATTTATTTGTATTTTTACAGAGACTCAGACTGAGTGTTGCTGTAGTTCAGCGGCTCCTTTACACCTTTACAACAATGAAGAAATGCTGATTCCCGACCAGGTCAGATGGATGACGGACCACAAGACGGACAGAACGGACGGAAACGCCTGTGTTTTTATGGACGACGTAAGTAAGCTGCACACTAAAGGAACATTTTGTCATTTTGGGAAATATGCATATTGATTTTCTAGCCAACAGTTAGACAAGAAGATTGTTACCACAGTAAATATGTAGCTGCAGCCAGCTTCAGTAGTGTCAAAGATGAAGCCTACACATGTTTTCCAGACTCATGTAATCTGTGACACCACTGATCAATGCAGATTTATTTCAACATGAATTAGTCTTCATAGTTGATTATTATAGCTGACTCTCTGGGAGACACTGACAGCAGACTAAGAGAAGGATCCAGATTCCTGACTTGTTTCTGATCTCACAGGACAGGACTCTTCCCGGAGAGTGGACGACAACCGAACCACACCAAGCCAGCAGCATCACACAACCAGTCTGATGTGAGGAAGCTCCAGCACCACAGCAGTCCACTCAACACACTGAACCGCCTTCAGCTCCACACTTTACACACTGGACTGATGTCATGTTTATATCAGTCAAAAAAACATAAATTCAGCCATGTAACATGATCCTGTGTTCAGTCTCATACTGATGTTGGTTAACATGAATCTTCTTCAGTAGTAAATCAGTTGAAGGTTATATAAAACACCATTATTTATTTGTATTTTTACAGAGCCTCAGACTGAGTGTTGCTGTAGTTCAGGAGCTCTTTTACACCTTTACAACAATGAAGAAATGCTGATTCCCGACCAGGTCAGATGGATGACGGACCACAAGACGGACAGAACGGACGGAAACGCCTGTGTTTTTATGGACGACGTAAGTAAGCTGCACATTAAAGGAACATTTTGTCTCTTTGCGAAACATGCATATTGATTTTCTGGCCAACAGTTAGACAAGAAGGTTGTTGGTAATGACCTGGCCGGTGATCTTGTCTGGCCTGTAGCATTTGCCCCTACAGAGAAACTGGTGGAAGGTATGGAGTCTCCCAAGGACTCTGCTGGAGTAGAAGAAGAAGAAGAAGAAGAAGATCAACCTTTATTAGTCCCACAGTGGGGAAATTCAATTTACACTCTGTTGGTTTTTTTTGTTGGTACTTTCCTCCTGTGCAGTGACTCGTGTTATGAACCGTGCTAGTGCACGTTCTGGTCTTGATAGTCCAGTTAAAAAAAGTGTGTCTGTATTTCCTGTTCCTGTTTTTCCCTTGCATGTGTCTCGCAGTGACCTCGTGAAAGAGCAGAGAGACGACCCCACACTTCAGGCTTTGTACAGTCAGGTTATCCAAGCTGATGATGTGGAGAGCACAGCATGTGGTTATTTCCTTCAAGATGGTCTTTTGGTGAGAAAATGGGTTCCTCAGGGGGAATGTTTTGTGGGGGATGAAGTTGTGCAAATTGTTCTACCTTCCACATTAAGGCCCACAGTACTTAAGACTGCACATGATGGCATTGCATGTCATTTAGGGGTACGAAAAACCTATGACAGAGTGCTAAAATATTTCTACTGGCCTCGTTTGAAGCGGGACATTTCTGCATTTATTAAAACCTGCCACACTTGTCAGCTGACTGGTAAACCAAACCAGGTGATTAAGCCTGCTCCTTTGTATCCCATCCCAGTTGCTGAGCATCCATTTGAACACCTGATTGTTGATTGTGTAGGTCCCTTGCCACGCTCCAAGGCTGGTAGCAATTTTTTGCTAACCGTGATGTGCCAAACCACACGTTATCCTGCTGCCTATCCCCTCAGAAACATCACTACCAAGTCAGTAGTTAAAGCTCTGACACAGTTCATGTCCATCTTTGGTATCCCAAAGGTCATTCAGACTGATCAGGGGTCTAACTTCTGTTCAAAGTTGTTTGCAGAAGTGTTACAGGAGTTGAACATCAAACATTCTCAGTCCAGCGCATACCACGCTCAGAGCCAGGGGGCGCTAGAAAGGTTTCACCAAACACTGAAATCTCTTCTCCGTGCATATTGCACTGAGTTGGACCGTGACTGGGAAGAGGGGTTACCATGGCTGTTGCTAGCTGCCAGAGAGGTGTCCCAGGAGAGTCTGGGGTTCAGTCCTAATGACTTGGTTTTTGGCCACAAGGTCAGAGGCCCTTTAGCCTCTTTACACAGAGACTGGCAGGCTGAGGAGCCCCCAGGAAACTTGATTGATTACATAAATGGTTTCAAACATCGGCTGTACAGGGCAAATAAATTGGCAAAAGAAAATCTACAAGCAGCTCAGAGAAAAATGAAACGTCTTTATGATCGGCGTTGTGAACGTCGTGAATTTAGTCCTGGAGATAAAGTTCTTGCACTTCTGCCTGTAGTTGGCTCTACTTTTCAGGCTAAGTTTTCAGGTCCGTATACAGTTGTCCGTAAATTGTCAGAGGTAAACTATGTAATCTCAACTCCTGACCGGAAGAAGTCTGTGCAGTTGTGTCACATTAATCTGTTAAAACCGTATTTTGCTCGTTGTCCTGCACCAGATCCTGTTGCTCCAGTTTCCTCTGCTGCTGCAGGAGTTTCAGTGGGTCAACCCCCACCTCCTGACCTGGCAGGAGTATTGGAGGAAGAGGTGTATACGCCAGATGATGGGATTTTGAGAGGGTGTCTAAAGAACTCTGAGTCATTGGCTAACCTGGAAGAAATGTTGAAACATTTACCTGAACCAAACAGATCACAGTTGGTAAATCTAATTAAAAGTTATCCCTGTCTGTTTGCAGATACACCATCTCGCACTCATGTTATTGAGCATGACATTGATGTGGGTGAGGCCAAGCCAGTCAGACAACGGTATTATCGTATGTCTCCAGACAAGCGTGAACATTTGGAAGCAGAGGTCAGATACATGTTGGAAAATAACATTGCTGAACCTTGTTCATCTAGCTGGTCATCGCCATGCTTGCTTGTAAAGAAGCCTGATGATACGTTCAGACCATGTACAGACCTCCGAAAAGTGAACCAACTCACAAAACCTGACTCCTTTCCACTTCCACGTTTGGAAGACTGTGTAGATCAGGTTGGATCTGCCAAGTTTGTTAGTAAATTTGATTTACTTAAAGGTAGGCAGGTTGGCAGGTTCCTTTAACACATAGAGCTAGGGAGATTGCTGCTTTCATTACGCCAAATGGTTTGTATTCATATACTGTTATGCCATTTGGGTTACGTAATGCTCCAGCCACTTTCCAGCGCCTAATGAACAAGGTGGTGTCAGGCCTGGAGGGATGTGCTGTTTTTTGGATGATGTGGTGATATACAGTGACACCTGGGAGGAACATCTTAAACGTGTTCAGAGTTTGTTTGACCGTTTAGCCTGGGCATCTTTGACCATTAACTTGGCAAAATGTGAGTTTGCCAAGGCCACTGTCACCTATTTGGGTAAAGTGGTTGGCCATGGGCAGGTGCACCCAGTGAGAGCAAAGGTGTTGGCAGTGGACAAATTTCCTGTTCCAACTACCAAGAAAGAGCTTTCTCGGTTCTTGGGGATGGTCAGGTACTACCGTGGGTTTTGTAAAAATTTCTCCACAGTAGTTGCTCCACTTACTTCTCTTCTTAGCCCAAAGGTGAAGTTTGAATGGTCTCTTCCATGTCAGGAAGCATTTGAATCTGTGAAGTCTTTATTGTGTTCGGCTCCTGTTTTAGCAGCTCCACAGATGGATAAACCGTTCTCCCTGTATGTGGATGCTAGCAAAGTGGGAGCTGGTGCTGTGCTCATGCAGGCTAACCAAAGTGGTGTTGATTGCCCGGTGAGTTACTTTTCTAAAAAGTTCAACTCACACCAATTGAACTATTCTATCATTGAAAAAGAAGCACTGGCACTCATCTGGGCATTGCAACACTTTGAGGTTTATATTGGGAGTGGAGTTAGACCTTTAGTGGTATACACAGACCATAATCCACTAACCTTTCTCCACTCACTCCAAAACCCAAATCAGCGGCTTATGCGTTGGTGTCTTTTCCTGCAGCCGTTTCATTTAGACATACGTCACATAAAGGGAACTGAAAATACAGTGGCTGATGCCATGTCCAGAGCTATAGCTGTTTAAATTAATGTGTTTTCCTCCCTGCAGTTTCTCTCTCTGCCCATTCGGGTTTCTCCTCTCTTAAACTGCTTCCTAGGTACCAAGGTTTCTGGGAGGATGACCTGGATGCTTAGGAGATGGGAGCTTGCAGATTGGATGGACATTGACACGTTAAAATCAGTTATTTGCCAGAGTATTTGGATTATGTTATAACCTTAATTATTTTGATTGTAGGTAGTATTTGGAAGTAATTGTAGCAGTAGTTGATTTGTGAATCCTAGTGAGGATCCCCATTTTTAAGGGAGGGGGTGTGACGACCCTCTCTCTCACTCTTCCTGTTTGACTGCTGTGCTGCTGCCTTTACAGGTCTAGGGCGTGGCTGACTGGTGTGGCTGGGCGGGTCGTCTGTTTGGTTCTGCCCATCTGGGCTGGGCTGTAGTGAAGGCTTAAAAGGCCTGCCTTCTGTTAGTCTCTCTCTCTCTCAGCTGGGCCTGCTGCGGCCACTTCATCCTCCTGCCTTGGTTTTGGTTTGATGCACCATCCAACATGCATTACACTATATTTTCACACATACACACCCTAACATGACTGATTTATCACTTACTTACACATCCCATCATTTGTGTTTAGTTTGCTTAAGTTGAGTTAAATAAATTAATATAAATTTGGTATCTGTGTGTGGCCTCCCTTCTTGTTGCCAGCCTTGAGCCAGTTGGTAACAAGACCCCATGTCAGAAGCCTCATACCTGGACTAAGGAGGAGAAGAACTGGACCACTGCAGTCAGTCCTCTATTCAGGTGAAAGTAAATGTTGCATTTCATTTGGAAATCCAGGTCCCAGAGTGTGGAGGGAGAGTGGGGAGGCCCAGAATCCAAGTTGGTTGAAGTCCAGTGTGAAGTTTCCACAGTGGGTGATGATTTGGGGGGCGCCATGTCATCTGCTGATGTGGGTCTACTGTGCGGCCCAAGTCAACGCAGCCGTCTACCAGGAAACTTTAGAGCACTTTGTGCTTCCGTCTGCTGACAGGCTTTATGGAGATGCTGGTTTCCTGTTCCAGCAGGACTTAGCATCTGCCCACAGTGCCAACGCTACTACTAACTGCTCTGCTGACCATCACACTACTGTGCTGGACTGGCCAGCCAACTGGCCTGGCCTGAACCCCACAGAGGATCTATGGGGTGTTGTCAAGAGGAAGATGAGAAACACCCAACCCACAATCCAGATGAGCTGAAGGCTGCTATCAGAGCAAGCTGAGCTTCAATAAGACCTCAGCAGAGCCACAGGCTGATGGCCTTCATGTCTCACCTCACTGATGCAGTAATTCATGCTGAAGGAAACCTGACCAAGCATTGCATGAAAAAACCCACAGACTTTTCAGAAGCTGGACATTTCTGTTTTGTAAACCTTTTTTTCCAGAGATGCCGTTTTCTTTCATTTTTGAGCTGTAGGCTGTAATTATTAAGATTACAATGAAAAAAAGCTTGAAACATTTTAGTTTACATTTTAGATAATATTCACTTTTCACTTTCTTAAATAACTGACAAACAATATTGAACTTTTTCACGATTTTTTTGCACCTTTATACGTTTCCACACTTTGGAGGTGAGTTTGAACGTATCATATCGCAGTCGCACCTTATTGTCTCTTAGAGAAGTTATTTGTGGAAAAGCAGTATTACTGTATAATCTGCAATATTAAAATTGTAGTTTGGGTTTATTTATTTATTTTTTCAGGCCATTTAAATCTAAATGTTAAATCTAAATGTTGAATATAAATCTCCATGTTCAATAAGGAAAATGTTGATTCTCAGTTACATTTTATAATAGTATTCAGACAGCTTTCCTAGTGTCCATAAAATATGTTCCATATGTCCTTAAAATGGGCTGCACGGTGCCGCGGTTAGCACTGTGGCCTCACAGCGAGGTCGGATCCGGCTCGGGGCCCTCGTGTGTGGAGTTTGCATCTTCTCCCTGTGTAAGTGTGGGTTTTCTCCACGTTCTCCAGCCTCCTCCCACCATCCAAAGACATGGACGGGTGTCCTTCATGTTGCTGGCTGTTCAAAAAAGTAATTCATAATCCATACAAAAATGTAAAAATGTCAGAGTCCACAGAAAAGCAGCTGGATTCAGGGTCTCTCCTTGAGGAGTGTTAGCTGAGCTGCACTCAGTAAGGACTGACAGTGAGGAAATGCTCTCACATTGCGTTTACTTACTACATTGAAAACTGTGTTCCTGGCTGATAAAACCAAAGATTGGAGCAGATGTACAGTGTCACTGGTTTTTATGCTCTTTATGAAACGTGTTTTCCATACAGATAATGACAAGGTGGACACACGATGCTCTGGTTCATTTGAGAAGACCTGACCGATGCCTGCCTGCTGTTATTATGTTATGTTACCCTGCTCACTGTTGGGAAATGCACATCCATAATCACTACGACCTTTTAAAATTACAGCCCAGTGTTGAATAATCATGGTACACAGCAACAGCGATCCTTAAATCTTCCCAATGCAGATTGTTTTGTATAATCTATTTGAAGGCTAAATGTGAAAGGGCTTGATCCTAGTCCCAGAGAAATATTCAAAATTAAATGGGAAGGGGACCCTTCATCATTGTCATCATCATAGTTGTTAGATCAATTTTGGAGCTGCTTCACGCTTTTGTTTAAAAATGGTATTAGAAATATTACTATTACTAGAGCTGAGTTTAAAAACAAAACATGATACCTTTAATAACTAATCATCTCAAGGCCATTTCAATACATTATCAGACATTATCAGTGATTTCTCTGGTTGTTGTTTTTCCCAAATTAAAGTGGAGAACAAACTAAAGCTGTGAGGTTTTAGGGCTCAATAAACATCATTTGGACTGTGGTGTCATTAATGTGTAGGGAAGTTAAATCAAATGCAATCAAACAAGTATCACACTACCTGCAAATGATCGATTATTTCACGTTATGGTAACATCAATGAAAGTAGAAGAAGTCGCATACCACATTTTAGATGTTTGATGTTGTCTTTTATTGAATTCAACACCAAAAGAGTCAAGTGGTAAAAAATAGTGGTGAGGTAAAAACTCCCAAAAACCCTTTTAACAGGGAAAAACTGGGAGAAACCTCACGAAGAGCAACAGAGGAGGGCTCCCTCTTCCAGGATGGACATACAGAGTCCAGATGACTAAATGGATGTGTATAATGTGAACACATATGGAGGGATGGATCCAGGAGGATGTCAAGCAGCTTCCAGGTGTCACTAAACAGATGCAGCCTGAGCAACACACCCTCCTCTCCTTCATGTAACCTAGGGAGAGGACAAGATTGTTGGTTTTAGTTCACAGTTGCTTTGGTAATGTAAATGTATGTTTCCCATGTCAATAAGCCCCTTTGGACTGAACTGAATTGCCGGGGCAGAGGACAGACAGACAGACTCACTGGCTCTTCAGATAATGTTCGGGGTCTTGAAGCTAGCAGGCTGCTGACAGTGGTTCGGTGTGTTCAGTGGACCGCTGCGGTGCTCGGGTGTCCTGGGATGATCGGCTGGTCCACATCCACTCTCAGATGCTCCAGGAATGCCAAAAACACAGGAAGAGTCCTGCCCTATGATATCAAAAACAAGTCAGGATTTTTTCTTTTATCACTACACTTCCTCCTTTGGGTTGACAGACATCACCATGTTCTTCCACATTTCTCCTGCAGACTCATGAATCTCTAAATAAATCAACTTTGATCTGTGCCATATTTCAACTTTAGCTTATAACCACTTAATGTCACCTTTGCTAGTCTTGTAGTCTTAGTGAGGACTTACTTAGTTTGTTGGCTAAATCACAGGAGACCATCGCTCTCCAGCTCGTCTTGCGGTCGGCCATCCTTCTCATCTGTTCGGGAGGACCAACTTCTCCTCTGTCATCAAGGAAACTGCTGGACATCCTGCAGGAAAAAGTACAACATTGTCAGCAATATCAGTAATCATTAGAAATATTAAACTGATAAAAAATGTTATTAATTATTGCTTCTGTGGGGTTCAGTTTTCTATCATATGTAAAAAAACAACTCAAAGAACAACAGTGAGTACGATAAGTGATCATTAACACGTACAAGACTCATTAAAACACTTGTTAATGTTAATAACTATAACCGCAGTCCATACCAAAATAAACAAAAGGGAAAAAAAAAAAAACCAAATTTTTAAATTCCTTTAAAAAATTTTTCCGGGGAAAAAATTTTTATATTTTTTTTTTTTCCCCCTCCTCTCTTTCTTCTTTAAAAAAAAAAAAAATTAAAAAAAAAAAAAAATGAGTAGGATAATCATTAAACTATTAAAATTTTGTTAAGAAGAGCTGTAACTTGCTTCCAGTTCTCCTCCCTCCTCCTCTTTGTAGAGGAGCTGAGGACAGAAGTCCATGGAACTGGGTCTCCAGAGCTTTCTGCCTCTCTGAGGTCCACTCTCAAAACCTCAGTGGCCTCTCAGCACTGACCTGCTGCTGCTCCTCTCACATCCTCATCATCCTCATCATCAGAAGAAAGAGGAGGGATATACTCACCTTCCTCAACCTTAGGCGCCTCATCCTCATCATCACAGACCATGTAGAAGCAGAGGTCGTTGGGTCGGATCAGCCACGGGAGATCTTCAGCACAATCAGCCACGTCAAATCAGAGGAGGGCTCCCTCTTCCAGGATGGACATACAGAGTCCAGATGACCTGTCAACAAAATACTCAACAGCATTGAATACATTATCAGGGTTGGCTTCAAGGCCACCATGATGGTCAGCAGGTGGAAAACCATGAGGAACACGATAAGGGTCACCAAGAGAGTCAGCACAAGGGTCAGCAGGAAAACTATAAGAGTCAGTAGGAGGATCAGCAGAAGGGAAAGCACGAAAACCAGCATAAAGGTCAGCAGGAGGAAAAGAAGTAAGATGACCATAAGGGTCAGCAGCAGATGAAAGCAGGAGGAAGACCATAAGGGTCAGCAGGAGGGAAAGCATGAAAACCAGCATAAAGGTCAGCAGGAGGAAAAGAAGTAAGATGACCATAAGGGTCAGCAGCAGGTGAAAGCAGGAGGAAGACCATAAGGGTCAGGAGCAGGGAAGCGGGAAGAAGACCATAAGGGAAAGCAGGAGAAAGGACGAGGAAAAATGTAAGGATCAACAAAAGGGAAAGCGGGAGGAAGACCATCAGTGTCAACAGTAAGGTCAACAAAAGGATCAGAAGGAAAACCAAAGAAGTCAGAAGGAAGGTCAGCAGGAGGGTCAGAAGGAGTGAAAGCAGGAGGAAGACCTAAAGGATCAGCAGGAGGGAAAGTGAGAAGAAGACCACAAGAGTCAGGAGCAGGGAAGCGAGAAGAAGACCATAAGGGAAAGCGGGAGGAAGGACGAGGAAAAATGTAAGGGTCAACAAAAGGGAAAGCGGGAGGAAGACCATCAGTGTCAACAGTAAGGTCAACAAAAGGATCAGAAGGAAAACCAAAGAAGTCAGCAGGAAGGTCAGCAGGAGGGGGAGTGAAAGCGGGAGGATGACCAGAAGGGTCACCTTCACCGTTACCTCCCTGAGGCTCAGCCTCCTGAAGCCAGTCGAGCCAAACGGAGCCACCTGAGGAGGAAAAAAGCATTAAAAAGTCACACTCTCCACCTTCATAAAACAGACAAAAACAGGAAAATCATTTTGACCAGAAACATCACAGACACTTTGTAGAAAAGCCCCCAATAAACAGAGTGCTACTGTCACCTCTAAAAGTGATATGCAATATAGTACAGTACTGTTATTTGAGACATTATGACAGGATGAGAGTGATCTGATGATGCATGGATGTTGTGATGATGTCTAAAGTTTTGATTTTAAAGCTGTTGTGGCATATTTGAAATGCTGACAAAAGGTTTACACCTTTCTGACTTGTGGAAACAGTAATGAGGGACTGTTGGTGCAGAGCTCAGGAGAAAACTGCTTGTTTTAGTCTGGTTCAAAGAATAACTTTGTATTTCCTGTAATATTTAAAGGCAGGGTGGTGATCTTGAGAAACTAGCAAGACTACACTGGATTTTTAAAAATGATCCAGCAGAAAAAAAATGAGCCAAGTGTCTCCAACTCTTTTCCAATGAATGCAGCTAGCAGCAATAGCTACGAACTAGCTCCAAAAGTGTCTAAATCTAGCCAGAAATTTGCCAAGTCTGCAAACACTGACAGTCTGTCCCCTCAGGCCTCCCTCTAAAGCAGGGGTGGCCATGAGAAACCAAGATTGTTGCTGGGGGCCAAACAAATACTGTCAGATGTAACCTCTATTTTAACACTATACTACTTTTAGATATATGTTGGTAAAAGCTGACACAATATCGTCCACACCTGATGGGAACCACTGCTGTGCTGTACACACTGCACAATATTACACAAAAACACCCCATCATGATCTCATACATCGTTATATACATTTAAAGATCATGTTGACTGGGCTGCAGAAGCACATGTTCAATTGTGATAAATTGATCCAAATCATGATATAGGTTGATCTGTATTCAGTCAGATTTAGTTCTGTGACAATCAGTACTTCTGTCTCTACTCAGTGAGAAAACAATATGGAGTCAAATCAATCTCAGTGTTAATGAATGCACACAGAAGGATTCAGAAATGGAGTTTTCTTATTTATATAAAAATGACTCTACAAAAAATATTTTTCAATACACAGAAAGAGTTAAAATATAAATTTAAAAATGATAATTAAAATGATTTAATAATAATACAAATATACAAAAAATACATTAAATATGCTCATATATATTATATTATATTATATATATAATATATATTATATAACTACTTAAATTTGTATTTGTTTTAAATTTACACACAAACACACACACATATACAGTATATATATAGTTATATAGTAATAATAATAATAATAACAATAATACTAATTAACAATGTTATAATAGTATAATATATTATAAATATTAATATAATAGAAACATATTTTTGTGGACAGAGTCATTCATATATAAATCACAAAACACATTTGTGGATATTTCTGTGTGCATTCATTAATACTGAGACTGATCTGACTCCATAGAAGAATCTATCTATTTAATCCTCGTTTATATAACCCAAGTTCACACAACAACCCTGTTCACATTCCTGTTTTTGCCTCTGAATACATATCTTGTTTCTTATAATCTCAACAAAGGTCAAACGAGTTTAACATTATTCAGAACAACAGGCTGTAATTCTGTCATGTTGCATCAGATTTCAGTCATGTTAAAATGGTGGAAACAGCTGGTTCTGACTCTATTCAGTGATGTCGCGAGAAAAGATGGTTGTTCACGGCACTGAGCTTTTTAAAGAGGATGCTGCTGCCTCCAAGGTTCCCAATATGCTGTGAAAAACACTGAGACAGCGAAAAAAGTATGATGCGCACAGACCCTCGTGCGTAATTACGCACGCTTAAACATGGGGACCTTCATTAATTCACGCGCACTTAAGGACAGGGCTTCTCCAGAAATAACCGCACCAAAATATATGTGCAAAATAATCGATTATATTTAGTTACTGTCCTAAGTTGTAAATCACGCTGCGTGGAGGAGACGGCGGCATCTTTGGACGCAGGACGCGCACAGTCACTGCATGAGAAACCGCTCTCATCTCTTCCCTTCATCAGAAAACACCACATGAACTAGTAAAACATATTATAATATGATGACAGTACTATCATGTCAAGTAGAAGCTCTGAGTGATGACTGAGCACCTTTGATTTTAGGTCCAATAACTGTCAGACACTTTAGTTCACTTCATTCAGGCTCATAACAATATCGATCTGTTAGTGCACTTTGAGAAAACCTAAAAATGACTTCATAAATGTGATAAACGTGGACTTGAAAAGGACCCGACAACATGTCCAGATACATTTTAAGAAGTAATCTCAACTGTCCACACGGAGGAAGGTGTGCTGTGTTTACAACTCTGACTTCAACACCTTTGCTCCTAGACGTTACGTCGTTTCCATGACGCACAAATCAGCTTGTTGTTTGGGCATTATTCAAAAAATGGCTGAGTCGCCATTTTGTTTCCTAAATGACTCAACGGAAAATTTGGAAAATATGTTGCCCTCAAACAAAAATAAGTGTTTTCAAATCACTATCGTTGTTAACATTCTGTACAATACTCCCGCCACACTTCACATTACACGTGTTACCAGATAATTATTATTTTTCACCCAGAAAACATCAAGTTTCATCACAATCAGTGTTTCCCTAACAGGCCGACTAACAGTCTACTAATCACTTAACTATAAATTCAACAACTGAACATAATTTAAATATTAAAAGATGTCTTACCTCCAAAAGAGGCGGTGGCCGGCAGGCCGTACACAGGGGGTCCAAAAAACACCATCTCCTAGAGGGGGGTAGATTTCAGCTGCGATCCGGTATCAAAGATAACCAGTCACCAAGTTTTCACAAGAGGTCAGCTCGTGTCCGAGTCCAAGTGTGAAAGGGGCTCCTAGAGAGGTCCGCAGCCCTTATATAACCTCGGTACCATGTCAACAATCCGTTTCCATGACTTCGACGCACGAGCGTGAGCGAGTCCCATACAGTAACAGATGATATCATGTTCATGATTTGGCCTCTTTATTCTGTTACAGTAGGTGTTGCCATCAATAATTATTGTGTACACACTTCACACCATCTTGACCCATCTAGATATAAAATAATATTAAATGATAGTGATAATAAATGTGAATCAATGCATGTTTCCGTCTACATCATGAAAAGATTGCATAATTAATTAATGTCCAAATTATAGCCTATATCATGGCATTTCATTTCTCCTTAAGAGGTCTTGATTGTTTTTTCATGTCTTACATCTATTTATGCAAAATTCTTTTAATTTTGTTTCTTTTCTCTTCGCTTTATTTATTTATTTATTTATTTATTTATATATGTATTTATATCAGCAGGATCAGCAACCAAACCAACTCGTGCAGGCATGTGCGCGCGGGCCAAATGCGGCCCGTGTTCAAATTTCCACCGGCCCACAGCCTTTGTCATAAAATCAACAATATGCGGCCCCACAATGTCGGTGCGCAGTTGAGGAGGTATGCAGCAGACACCTCATCTCTGGCTGAGGAGTTTTAACGCCGCTTTCGGGATTTTGCAGCTGTTGAAAAGGAGATCAGGCTTTTTAACTCTCCTTTCTCCGTTGGCGCTCCAGACCTCCTCCAGCTGGACCTCGTTGAGCTGCAGTGTGATGCGGAGAGTCGCGGTCGGCACCAGCAGCTCCCTTTGTCAACTTTTACCGCCAGCTGGATGAAGGCAGGTTCCCAGAGATTCAAACATTTGCTAAGAAAATGCTGAGCTGGTTTAGCTCGACATACATGCGAGAGGACATCCAAGAACCGCCTGAGGACGAGATTAAGAGACTCTCACCTGCGTGACATCTGCGCATCAGAACCACTGCTTTAGAGCCAGACCTGGTCTACTGACTGTAGTCCAGATCTCACAGCCACCCTTCACATTAGTGCAGACAAGTTCTATGTTTAGTCTTCTGAGGTGAATCACTTCTATTTTTTTTTTCTTTTTTAATGAATATGCTCTGAGTCTTTTCAATCCAGGGATCATTTGTTCTTGTTTTTCAACTGACAATCAAACTGGGTCTTGTTACTAAATAGTGTTCATATTTATTGATAACAAATATTAGGGTCTTAAGAAACAAATATACAAATACTCAACATTAAATATTAAAATCAAATTTGGTCCAGCACTCATTTTTCCATTTCAAGTCTAAAAGTGACATAAATTTCGTGTTTGATATCTGATTCTAAATCAAATAACATATTTTTTTTTTTTTCATTTTTGATGTTCAGTTGAAAAATGAAAGAAGGGGTGATACACAGATTGATATGGCCCTGGAATAAGATAACTGTTATTCTGTTATCATGTTAATGGTTCAAAGAGTGTCAGGCTGAATGGTCGGCCCCCCACACATTTAACCTCACCAAATCTGGCCCTCTTTGCACAAAGGTTGGACAGCCCTGAACCAGAGGACAGGAGGCTCAGTGAGCTCCTCTGGTAGAGCAGGGGGCCGGGGGTTCAGGTCTGACTCCTGGACCTTTTCTCCTCGTCATCCTCTCTCTCCCATAACTGTCACAGTTTCTGTCAAATCAAAGTCAAAACAGCCAAAAAGTAAAGAAAACATAGATGAACAAAAATGTAGAAACTGAATAGCATTTAAATTCATATGTCCTGTTTAATTATCAGCTTTAATTTATTTATTTCAATATTTATTCATTTACTTCCATATATATTTCAACATTTATTTATTTTTATTTTGTTATTTTTTCCATGAATTTATTCTGTATTCATTCACTTATTCTTGTACTTATACATTTATTTATACAATTTTTTTCTGCAGAAAATGTAGGGAACAACTAAAAGCAAATGTCCTGTCTATCAATTTTTATTAAATTATTTCAATATTTATTAATTTCTTTACATGTATGCATTTCTGTATTTATTAATTTATTCTTCTATTATTTATTCTTCTATTTATCTATTCTTCTATTTATACAATTATTTATGCAATTTTCTTTTATTTATTTATTTATTTATTTATTTACTTATTTATCAGATCAAGCCCCCACAGCTCCTAATGGGATAAGCGGTTGAAGATGGATTGATGGATGGATTTATTTATGTATCATCAACATAAGAAAAGAAAAAAAAAGGAAAATGTGCTGAGTCACCTCACCTGGTAGAACAGGTGCCCCATGCATCGAGGATTAGCTCAGCAGCTGGAGGTTCAAATCCAACCTGTGGACCTTTTTTATCAGCAGAAAATGTAGGTGAACAATAATAAATATAGACAAATTGATTTTTTTTATTTCAATTTTCAATTTAATTTTCAACTTTTATTTATTTATTTCAATATTTATTCAATTATTTACATTTACATTTAAGCATTTATTTATTCTTTTATTTATTTTTCCATGTATTTATGTCTGTACTTTTTCATTTATCCTTGTATTTTATTATACATTTATTTATATAATTTTCTTTTTTATTTATTTATTCATTTATTTACTTATCTATGCAGCATCAATATCAGCAACAAAACCAGCATGACGCGAGGACGCTCAATTGTATATGTATATTTATTAATTTAGTCATTTATTTATTTATATGTTTAATCGTGCAATTTTCTTTTATTTTTTCTTTATCTATTTATTTATTTAGTGATTTCAGCAGCATCATCATCAGCCACAACACCAACAAACAGGACTCTCTCTCTCCCACCACCGTCACTGCCTCTGTCAAACCAACATCAGCTCTGTCCGGCCAGCACTGGATGTATTCCTCTATTCCACCATCGTCCTCTGACAACACGTCACCTCGTCAGATTTCACAATGAGGCTTGTCCTTGAGAAACACTCCTTCCATCAGGATGTGAGGTTAGAGGTAAAGATAAGTAAATCAACATTGGGGGAACAGGAACGGAGCCTGATTTAAAATCTGTTGCTTTAAGTTATATAATTCTCATTATGTTTATCAGGAGACAGGCTAGTTGAGATTGTCACATATTTTTTTAAGCGCCACTTGGCCTCCACAAGTAATATGTTTTATTTATTTACAGTATATAACACCTGTTCCGATGCCTCCAGTTCTGGCTGGGTCGACGCCACAGCCAGAGACTCAGACTGAGTGTTGCTGTAGTTCAGCGGCTCCTTTACAACAATGAAGAAATGCTGATTCCCGACCAGGTCAGATGGATGACGGACCACAAGACGGACAGAACGGAAGGACACGCCTGTGTTTTCGTGGACGACGTAAGTAAGCTGCACTCTAAAGGAACATTTTGTCATTTTGGGAAATATGCATATTGATTTTTCTAGCCAACAGTTTGACAAGAAGATTGTCACCACTGTAAATATGTAGCTGCAGCCAGCTTCAGTAGTGTCACAGATGAAGCCTACACATGTTTTCCAGACTCATAACCTGTGACACCACTGATCAATGCACATTTATTTTGACATGAATTAATCTTCGTAGTTGATTATTATAGCTGAAGTCTGGGAGACACTGACAGCAGACTAAGAGAAGGATCCACATTCCTGACTTGTTTCTGATCTCACAGGACAGGACTCTTCCCGGAGAGTGGACGACAACCGAACCACACCAAGCCAGCAGCATCACACAACCAGTCTCAACACACTGAACCGCCATCAGCTCCACACTTTACACGCTGCACTGATTTAATGTTGAATTCAATCAAATAAAACAAAAACTCAGCCATGTAACATGATCCTGTGTTAATTCTCATACTGATGTTGGTTAACATGAATCTTCTTCAGTAGTAAATCAGTTGAAGGTTACATTCAAGGTGTAGACGCTCAAACAACTTTGTCACCAAGAGCCTGTTTCAAGAAGCTGCTATATACAAGTATATATGTATTTATAACAACAACAACAACAACAACACATGTAATTCCTCCTCCATCACACACAATGGTGGAATAAATATTTAGATCCTTTACTTAAGTAAGAGGGCTGACTCTGAAAATACTCCACTACAACTAAATGTCTGACAGTCAAATCAAGCAAAAGTATCTAATGTAAGTATTTCAGCAAAGTATACTTAAAGTATTTAAAGTAAAAGTACTCATTCAGCAGTAAAATGTTCCCTGTCAGTGTTTTACTGTTACATCTGATGTTTCTGGATTAATATTACTGCTGCATTAACGCGTATGTTGCATTTTACTGCTGTAGATGTTTAACTTTGTGCTAATTTTAACTCCTTCATATCTTGTTGGGCAGTTTAATTTACAGCAATGCATCATGGGCTATAAGATCATGTGTTGGTAGTATCGTTCCAGCTGATCCAAGAGGGTTTTTAAAGAGTTTATTTAGCTCAAGAAGGAGGAAAATTTATTCAACACATAAAGGGACACGTCATCCTTCAGTTTATCTCAAACATTAAAAAATCAGCACATCTGGAGTTATGTGGTTTTCACTGGACAGGAAGGAAACCTAAGCTGTAAAGTAACTAAAGCTGTCAGATAAATGTAGTGGAGTAAAAAGTACAGTATTTACCTCTGAGATGTAGTAAATAGAAGTATGTATACATCTATATTTATATATATGGCTTAGACCTATCATTACCATCTCATATTTTCTTGGTCAGGTTACAAAAAACATGAACAAGTGTTATTTTATATAACTTGTGAGTTTCAGGCGAAGCTACATGCATCATATGAAACTACAAAAACCTAAGGATTCCTACCAACCATGTCACACCTACGTGTCGCAAATGAGGTTAAAGAGCGCTCCAAACTTGCACTAAATGTTGGCAAGGAAAAGCTGTCATGGCCATTTTCAGACGTGTCCCGTGACCTCTGACCTCAAGATATGTAAATGAAAATGGGTTCTATGGGTACCCACGAGACTGTTGAGCTTGAGTTTGCCATGTTATGATTTGAGCATATTTTTTTATGCTAAATGCAGTACTTAAAACGGCATATTTGTCCACTCCCATTTTGAAAAGAGTTTTAAATGGGCAATCGTGACTGATTGCGATTGAATCTTTTTATCGATCGACATTCTTAATAATAATATAGCAATAAAACCACAGCTGATTATGTCCGACACTGTAACAGGCTTCATGAAGAAATAGGAAGGCGTTGCCAGAGATTACTGATACCGGCCGGCACACGTGCCAACATGTGAAAAAAAAGTACTGGCATTTATTTTTTTCCACTTCAAGCACTGTTGACAGTGTAATGAATACATGAGTGAGGGAGTTAGTAAATTTGTTCTCCCTGCGTATGGTTCAGGGCGTTCGTCTCTGAGAGAATCCAGTGATACAGAGGTCATATTGTTGCTGCAGCCGTCTTATACATGGCAAATTCTTCTAGTGGCCATAAGGCCTTCATTCATCCATCTCTCAGGCTGAAGAAGGTACCACAACTCTGGAAGACCTCCTGCATCGTCCCAGTGCCCAAGAAAGGACTCCCTAGCACCCCCAATGACTACGGGCCATTGGCTACCTGAAGATCCTGGAGAGACTGGTCCTGCAGCACCTCAGGCCCCTGGTGAGTGACTCCCTGGACCCCCTAAAGTTTGCATACCAGGCAAACATTGACGTGGACGACGCCATCATCTACATGCTCCACAGAGCCTACACGCACCCGGAGAAGCCGCAGAGCACAGTGAGAATCATGTTCTTCGACTTCTCCAGTGCATTCAACACAGTCCAACCGCACCGGCTAGCTGAGAAGCTCTCAGCTATGCAGGTAGACCACGACCTGGTGGACTGGATTACGGACTACCTCACCAGCAGACCACAGTATGTCAGACTGCAGGGCAGCCTGTCTGACGTGCTGGTGAGCAACACCGGTGCTCCCCAGGGAACTGTGCTGTCACCGTTCCTGTTAACCACGATGCTATGCTATGCATATGCAATACCCACCCATCTGCTGCACTTTACTTATTACTGTTTTACTTATCTTATTTATTTTATTGGCAATTTCGTTCATTGCACCTTCTTTTCCTTCATTGCACCTTCTCTTTTACTTTTTACTTATTGTATTCATCTGTACTGTTGTTGCTGCTGCGGTGACACCCGCATTTCCCTCCGGGGATTAATAAAGGTTCATCTTATCTTAATTTATCTTGTCTTACTCCTTCAATTTTACACATGAGAGAAGGGCTCACAGCTGATTTTACCACATGACCCCCCCCCCCCCAGCCGGATAGAGAAAGCCACAATAACAGCACAGGAAGAAATATGGTGATTTCAAAATAAAGATTTTTTTTTTAAATTATTATTATCAGTTGTTTCAGCACAAATGACAGCCAAGTGTTTTTAAAATATCCAGAGAGGATGTGTAAGTACAAAAATTCTGACTTTTAACGCTGTTTAAGTGTGTAAGCGGCAGTTGTTGTATCTGAAAGTATAGATACAGATACAATAAAGATATTGAGAGTACATCTACAGCCTACAGTGTTTATGCAAAAGGATTTACAATCTTACTCCCATTTTCCTATTCACACACTGGTTATTGTAAATAACTACTTGTTTAACAGTGTAACAGGTGTTGTGTTGAGTACTGTTTCCCTTCGATGTGTTTCACCCTACCTCAACCTGAACCTACCCTGTTTTATGTCAGTGCAACCCTTTAACCCTGACAGATGCTGCAAGGACGACCGATTTTTGTAGGCCAACCAGGAGGTTAGCATCGCCCTGATTCCCTCAACAAACAATCTCTGCGGCAAACAAATGTTTATGAAACTTGTACATTTCATTCAGCAAAGATAATCTTCCCAAATGAACACCGCTTTTATGATTTTTGAAGTTTGAAAAAGCTAATGTTACGCTATAAACGAACTACAAGTCGGTGTGATAACGTTTTGTAGTCTCTTTTAGCCACTGCCGATGTATTTTATATCGTAAAAAAAATAAATCTCTTAAATTTCTAAGAAATCTCTAAACCCCCCCCCCATTCAAAAACCGGAAACGGAAGTGCTAAATGCCAACTCATTTCCTGTTGCTCTCCAGTATATATATATATATATATATATATATATATATATATATATATATATATATATATATATATATATATATATATATATATATATATATATATATATATATATATATATATATATATATATATATATATATCAGAAGGAGCTCCATCTCCCTGTAAAATTGAGGGGTTCGCTCCAAACTAAACTCGTTAGCTAACGTGGTCCTGTACAGTTAGGTAAGTCTGACAGTCTGTGCTTAGCTCTGTTAAAATAGTGCAATAATTCGTTTTTTTGCCGGTAAAAACTGTGTATGTTGTACGTTAAAGGGTAACGTTACCACAGCAAATGCTTCTGTGACAATACTGACAGCGAGTAATGTGTTAACTTGTTTAGCACATGATAGCTAATGTTAGCTAGCTAATGTTTTAGCTTGTTTCTGCTTCCTTTTCATGAGGATTCTCCGTGGTGTAACGTTAGCCTGCTCGCTAACCAATTGTTAGTTTGTACTTTTACACCACAGTAATTATAAAAACGCATTTTAAAATTATTTTCTGTCCAATTTCAGTGGCAAAACACGAATTAGCGCAATACATCGACAAATAATGCAACCTTTATTTTGAAGTCAGTAACCGGAAGTTGCTTTCTTTCTTTCTAAACTGACTTAACAGCTGTCCCCTCCTCTCCAGCATCACACACCGGCTCCCAGCTTTCCGCAGAGCCGAGCAGGAGTGCACCGCCGCGGTGAAGATGGCCTCAGTTTCTAGTAATAGTCCGAGCAGAGTGCGGTGGTGAATCCTGGCGGGTTTCGGGTTTCCTCCCAGTGTTTTCCTCCCTGAGCATGAGAAGACAGCCCGCAGCAGCGGTCGCTCTCAGACTACTACAGGACAGACTGCACTGCGTGATGCAGACCAGAGTCCAAGAGTTGACATCCTGCTGCCAGGAGGTGATGGTCTCCTCCTCGCTCCCCTGCTCACCTGTTGCTCTGTCTTGCCTCTCCAAATGTCACCATGTTCACAGTTGATTCATTTGCTTTTCGTGCAACTCTGTGCGTCAAACTGCGCATTCACCGGGGCTGTTGCGTGTTTGTTTTTATCTTACAGGACATCTAACGCTGGGACTGTTTGTATTTAATCCCCAGAGCAGTTCAGCTGTAACAACGCAACAATGATCTGACGGCTGTAAAGTGAGACAAACATTAGTAGAAGTCAGCTGGCGTCGCCATCTAATTGGCTGTCTGCGCTGCTCATGATGGCCAATAACAACGAGCTCCAAGTGAGTTTCTCAACTTTTACATTTGTCATTACTTACTGCGTTAATGCTGCTGTGTTAATGTGTATACAAGATCTAAATGTGGTGAAACATCTGGAGAGGAGATCTTTTCAATTGACTCTTGTTGATGGTTGTAGTGGTGGGAGGAGGTCTGTGGTGGAAATACTCTGATGAGGGATAGTCTTCTCTAAAGGGCTATTTTGTGTGATTTAGTATTGCATTTCTATACGGTAAGACAGCTTCAAACTGAAGCTGCCGAGGCCAAGGCAGCCTGACTTTTGTAATAATTTCGTCATGATACTGGAATGTCTAACCTCAATACAAGACCTTGAAAAAAATGACAGCATAAAAGTTGTGACTTTTATTAAAGGATAAATAGCAGAATGTGTGTCAACGCGTTGTCGGAGAGAAGAGAGAGTAGAAAGGGTACCTGAGTATTGATACTGGGGAAAATGAGAATTGAAACCGCTCAGTATTGATATGTCTCGGTACTTTGATATTTTTGGCAACACAACAAGTAACTACTTAAATAAATAGAATGGCGATAAAGTACAGAAAACCATCCATCGTCAACCGCTTATGCCGTTAGGGGTCGCGGGGGGGCTGGAGCAGATCCCAGCTGGCATTGGACTAAGGCGGAGGACACCCTGGACAGGTCGCCAGTCCATCGCAGGGCACATAGAGACAGACAACATATAGACAGACAACCATTCATACTCACATCCACACCTACGGGCAATTTAGAGTAATCAATTAACCTAAACAGCATGTCTTTGGATGGTGGGAGGAAGCCGGGTACTCCGGTTTCCTCCCACCATCCACGCTTACACGGGGAGAACATGCAAACTCCACACAGAAGAGCAGCAAGCTGGAATCAATCCTGCGACCCTCTTGCTGTGAGGCGACAGCGCTAACCACTACACCACCGTGCAGCCCTACAGCCCTTTATTATGAATGTAAATGTGAAGCAGAATAATATTAAAGTAAAAAAGGAGGAGTGCTGCCAGCTCCTCTAAATGTGTGCACTCCCAATCAGACTGAAGTCAGATGGATGACGGACCACAAGACGGACAGAACGGAAGGAAACGCCTGTGTTTTTATGGACAACCTAAGTAAGCTGCACTCTAAAGGAACATTTTGTCATTTTGGGAAATATGCATATTGATTTTCTAGCCAACAGTTAGACAACAAGGTTAGTACCACTGTAAATATGTAGCTGCAGCCAGCTTCAGTAGTATCAAAGATGAAGCCTACACATGTTTTCCAGACTCATATAACCTTTGACACCACTGATCAATGCAGATTTATTTATACATGAATTAGTCTTCATAGTTGATCATTATAGCTGAAGTCTGGGAGACACTGACAGCAGACTAAGAGAAGGATCCAGATTCCTGACTTGTTTCTGATCTCACAAGACAGGACTCTTCCCGGAGAGTGGACGACAACCGAACCACACCAAGCCAGCAGCATCACACAAGCAGTCTGATGTGAGGAAGCTCCAGCACCACAGCAGTCCACTCAACACACTGAACCGCCTTCAGCTCCACACCTTACACACTGGACTGATCTCATGTTTATATCAGTCAAAAAAACAACAACTCAGCCATGAAACATGATCCTGTGTTCAGTCTCATACTGATGTTGGTTAACATGAATCTTCTTCAGTAGTAAATCAGTTGAAGGTTATATAAAACACCATTATTTATTTGTATTTTTACAGAGACTCAGACTGAGTGTTGCTGTAGTTCAGTGGCTCCTTTACACCTTTACAACAATGACGAAATGCTGATTCCTGACCAGGTCAGATGGATGACGGACCACAAGACGGACAGAACGGAAGGAAACGCCTGTGTTTTCGTGGACGACGTAAGTAAGCTGCACTCTAAAGGAACATTTTGTCATTTTGGGAAATATGCATATTGATTTTCTAGCCAACAGTTAGACAAGAAGATTGTCACCACTGTAAATATGTAGCTGCAGCCAGCTTCAGTAGTGTCAAAGATGACGCCTACACATGTTTTCCAGACTCGTATAACCTGTGACACCACTGATCAATGCAGATTTATTTCAACATGAATTAGTCTTCGTCGTTGATTATTATAGCTGAAGTCTGGGAGACACTGACAGCAGACTAAGAGAAGGATCCAGATTCCTGACTTGTTTCTGATCTCACAGGACAGGACTCTTCCCGGAGAGTGGACGAGAACCGAGCCACACCAAGCCAGCAGCATCACACAACCAGTCTGATGTGAGGAAGCTCCAGCACCACAGCAGTCCACTCAACACACTGAACCGCCTTCAGCTCTTCAGCTTTACACGCTGGACTGATGTCATGTTTATATCAGTCAAAAAAACATAAATTCAGCCATGTAACATGATCCTGTGTTCAGTCTCATGCTGATGTTGGTTAACATGAATCTTCTTCAGTAGTAAATCAGTTGAAGGTTATATAAAACACCATTATTTATTTGTATTTTTACAGAGACTCAGACTGAGTGTTGCTGTAGTTCAGCGGCTCCTTTACAACAATGAAGAAATGCTGATTCCCGACCAGGTCAGATGGATGACGGACCACAAGACGGACAGAACGGTCGGAAACGCCTGTGCTTTCGTGGACTAGGTAAGTAAGCTGCACTCTAAAGGAACATTTTGTCATTTTGGGAAATATGCATATTGATTTTCTAGCCAACAGTTAGAAAAGAAGATTGGTACCACTGTAAATATGTAGCTGCAGCCAGCTTCAGTAGTATCAAAGATGAAGCCTATACATGTTTTCCAGACTCATGTAATCTGTGACACCACTGATCAATGCAGATTTATTTATACATGAATTAGTCTTCAAAATTGATTATTACAGCTGAAGTCTGGGAGACACTGATAGCAGACTAAGAGAAGGATCCACATTCCTGAATTGCTTCTGATCTTACAGGACAGGACTTTTCCCGGAGAGTGGACGTGAACCGAACCACACCAAGCCAGCAGCATCACACAACCAGTCTGATGTGAGGAAGCTCCAGCACCACAGCAGTCCACTTAACACACTGAACCGCCTTCAGCTCCACACTTTACACACTGGACTGATGTAATGTTCATTTCAGACAATAAACACAAAAACTCAGCCATGTAACATGATCCTGTGTTCAGTCTCAGACTGATGTTGGTTAACATGAGTCTTCTTCAGAAGTAAATCAGTTGAAGGTTATATAAAACACCATTATGTATTTGTATTTTTACAGAGACTCAGACTGAGTGTTGCTGTAGTTCAGGAGCTCCTTTACACCTTTACAACAATGAAGAAATGCTGATTCCCGACCAGGTCAGATGGATGACGGACCACAAGACGGACAGAACGGAAGGAAAGGCCTGTGTTTTCGTGGACGACGTAAGTAAGCTGCACTCTAAAGGAACATTTTGTCATTTTGGGAAATATGCATATTGATTTTCTAGCCAACAGTTAGACAAGAAGATTGTCACCACTGTAAATATGTAGCTGCAGCCAGCTTCTGTAGTATCAAAGATGAAGCCTACACATGTTTTCCAGACTCATATAACCTATGACACCACTGATCAATGCAGATTTATTTCAACATGAATTAGTCTTCATAGTTGATTATTATAGCTGACTCTCTTTGAGACACTGACAGCAGACTAAGAGAAGGATCCAGATTTCTGACTTGTTTCTGATCTCACAGGACAGGACTCTTCCCGGAGAGTGGACATGAACCGAACCACACCAAGCCAGCAGCATCACACAACCAGTCTGATGTGAGGAAGCTCCAGCACCACAGCAGTCCACTCAACACACTGAACCGCCTTCAGCTCCACACTTTACACACTGGACTGATCTCATGTTTATATGAGTCAAAAAAACATAAATTCAGCCATGTAACATGATCCTGTGTTCAGTCTCAGACTGATTTTGGTTAACATGAATCTTCTTCAGTAGTAAATCAGTTGAAGGTTATATAAAACACCATTATTTATTTGTATTTTTACAGAGACTCAGACTGAGTGTTGCTGTAGTTCAGCGGCTCCTTTACAACAATGAAGAAATGCTGATTCCCGACCAGGTCAGATGGATGACGGACCTCAAGACGGACAGAACGGACGGAAACGCCTGTGTTTTCATGGACGACGTAAGTAAGCTGCACATTAAAGGAACATTTTGTCATTTTGGGAAATATGAATATTGATTTTCTAGCCAACAGTTAGACAACAAGGTTAGTACCACTGTAAATATGTAGCTGCAGCCAGCTTCAGTAGTGTCCAAGATGAAGCCTACACATGTTTTCCAGACTCATATAACCTGTGACACCACTGATCAATGCAGATTTATTTCAACATGAATTAATCTTCATAGTTGATTATTATAGCTGAAGTCTGGGAGACACTGACAGCAGACTAACAGAAGGATCCACATTCCTGACTTGTTTCTGATCTCACAGGACAGGACTCTTCCCGGAGAGTGGACGACAACCGAACCACACCAAGCCAGCAGCATCACACAACCAGTCTGATGTGAGGAAGCTCCAGCACCACAGCAGTCCACTCAACACACTGAACCGCCTTCAGCCCAACACAGCCCCAACACACACACAACCACCTTCAGCTCCACACTTTACACACTGGACTGATGTCATGTTTATATCAGTCAAAAAAACATAAATTCAGCCATGTAACATGATCCTGTGTTCAGTCTCATACTGATGTTGGTTAACATGAATCTTCTTCAGTAGTAAATCAGTTGAAGGTTATATAAAACACCATTATTTATTTGTATTTTTACAGAGACTCAGACTGAGTGTTGCTGTAGTTCAGCGGCTCCTTTACAACAATGAAGAAATGCTGATTCCCGACCAGGTCAGATGGATGACGGACCACAAGACGGACAGAACGGACGGAAACGCCTGTGTTTTTATGGACGACGTAAGTAAGCTGCACTCGAAAGGAACATTTTGTCATTTTGGGAAATATGCATATTGATTTTCTAGCCAACAGTTAGACAAGAAGATTGTTACCGCAGTAAATATGTAGCTGCAGCCAGCTTCAGTAGTGTCCAAGATGAAGCCTACACATGTTTTCCAGACTCATGTAATCTTTGACACCGCTAATTAATGCAGATATATTTCAACATGAATTAGTCTTCGTAGTTGATTATTATAGCTGACTCTCTTTGAGACACTGACAGCAGACTTAGAGAAGGATCCACATTCCTGCCTTGTTTCTGATCTCACAGGACAGGACTCTTCCCGGAGAGTGGACGACAACCGAACCACACCAAGCCAGCAGCATCACACAACCAGTCTGATGTGAGGAAGCTCCAGCACCACAGCAGTCCACTCAACACACTGAACCACCTTCAGCTCCACACTTTACACACTGGACTGATCTCATGTTTATATTAGTCAAAAAAACATAAATTCAGCCATGTAACATGATCCTGTGTTCAGTCTCAGACTGATTTTGGTTAACATGAATCTTCTTCAGTAGTAAATCAGTTGAAGGTTATATAAAACACCATTATTTATTTGTATTTTTACAGAGACTCAGACTGAGTGTTGCTGTAGTTCAGCGGCTCCTTTACACTTTACAACAATGAAGAAATGCTGATTCCCGACCAGGTCAGATGGATGACGGACCACAAGACGGACAGAACGGACGGAAACGCCTGTGTTTTTATGGACGACGTAAGTAAGCTGCACATTAAAGGAACATTTTGTCATTTTGGGAAATATGCATATTGATTTTCTAGCCAACAGTTAGACAAGAAGATTGTTACCGCAGTAAATATGTAGCTGCAGCCAGCTTCAGTAGTGTCCAAGATGAAGCCTACACATGTTTTCCAGACTCATGTAATCTTTGACACCGCTAATTAATGCAGATATATTTCAACATGAATTAGTCTTCGTAATTGATTATTATAGCTGACTCTCTTTGAGACACTGACAGCAGACTTAGAGAAGGATCCACATTCCTGACTTGTTTCTGATCTCACAGGACAGGACTCTTCCCGGAGAGTGGACGACAACAGAACCACACCAAGCCAGCAGCATCACACAACCAGTCTGATGTGAGGAAGCTCCAGCACCACAGCAGTCCACTCAACACACTGAACCGCCTTCAGCACCACACTTTACACACTGGACTGATCTCATGTTTATATCAGTCAAAAAAACATAAATTCAGCCATGTAACATGATCCTGTGTTCAGTCTCATACTGATGTTGGTTAACATGAATCTTCTTCAGTAGTAAATCAGTTGAAGTTTATATAAAACACCATTATTTATTAGTGTTTGTACAGAGACTCAGACTGAGTGTTGCTGTAGTTCAGCGGCTCCTTTACAACAATGAAGAAATGCTGATTCCCGACCAGGTCAGATGGATGACGGACCACAAGACGGACAGAACGGACGGAAACGCCTGTGTTTTTATGGACGACGTAAGTAAGCTGCTCTCTAAAGGAACATTTTGTCATTTTGGGAAATATGAATATTGATTTTATAGTCAACAGTTAGACAAGACGTTTGTTACCACTGTAAATATGTAGCTGCAGCCAGCTTCTGTAGTATCAAAGATGAAGCCTACACATGTTTTCCAGACTCATATAACCTATGACACCACTGATCAATGCAGATTTATTTCAACATGAATTAGTCTTCATAGTTGATTATTATAGCTGAAGTCTGGGAGACACTGACAGCAGACTAACAGAAGGATCCAGATTCCTGACTTGTTTCTGATCTCACAGGACAGGACTCTTCCCGGAGAGTGGACATGAACCGAACCACACCAAGCCAGCAGCATCACACAACCAGTCTGATGTGAGGAAGCTCCAGCACCACAGCAGTCCACTCAACACACTGAACCGCCTTCAGCTCCACACTTTACACACTGGACTGCTCTCATGTTTATATGAGTCAAAAAAACATAAATTCAGCCATGTAACATGATCCTGTCTTCAGTCTCATACTGATGTTGGTTAACATGAATCTTCTTCAGTAGTAAATCAGTTGAAGGTTATATAAAACACCATTATTTATTTGTATTTTTACAGAGACTCAGACTGAGTGTTGCTGTAGTTCAGCGGCTCCTTTACAACAATGAAGAAATGCTGATTCCCGACCAGGTCAGATGGATGACGGACCACAAGACGGACAGAACGGACGGAAACGCCTGTGTTTTCATGGACGACGTAAGTAAGCTGCACTCTAAAGGAACATTTTGTCATTTTGGGAAATATGCATATTGATTTTCTAGCCAACAGTTAGACAAGAAGATTGTTACCGCAGTAAATATGTAGCTGCAGCCAGCTTCAGTAGTGTCCAAGATGAAGCCTACACAAGTTTTCCAGACTCATGTAATCTTTGACACCGCTGATTAATGCAGATTTATTTCAACATGAATTAGTCTTCGTAGTTGATTATTATAGCTGACTCTCTTTGAGACACTGACAGAAGACTTAGAGAAGGATCCAGATTCCTGACTTGTTTCTGATCTCACAGGACAGGACTCTTCCCGGAGAGTGGACGACAACCGAACCACACCAAGCCAGCAGCATCACACAACCAGTCTGATGTGAGGAAGCTCCAGCACCACAGCAGTCCACTCAACACACTGAACCGCCTTCAGCTCCACACTTTACACACTGGACTGATCTCATGTTTATATGAGTCAAAAAAACAACAACTCAGCCATGTAACATGATCCTGTGTTCAGTCTCATACTGATGTTTGTTAACATGAATCTTCTTCAGTAGTAAATCAGTTGAAGGTTGTATAAAACACCATTATTTATTTGTATTTTTACAGAGACTCAGACTGAGTGTTGCTGTAGTTCAGCGGCTCCTTTACAACAATGAAGAAATGCTGATTCCCGACCAGGTCAGATGGATGACGGACCTCAAGACGGACAGAACGGACGGAAACGCCTGTGTTTTCATGGACGACGTAAGTAAGCTGTATATTAAAGGAACATTTTGTCATTTTGGGAAATATGAATATTGATTTTCTAGCCAACAGTTAGACAACAAGGTTGGTACCACTGTAAATATGTAGCTGCAGCCAGCTTCAGTAGTGTCCAATCTGAAGCCTACACATGTTTTCCAGACTCATATAACCTGTGACACCACTGATCAATGCAGATTTATTTCAACATGAATTAGTCTTCATAGTTGGTCATTATAGCTGAAGTCTGGGAGTCACTGACAGCAGACTAAGAGAAGGATCAACATTCCTGACTTGTTTCTGATCTCACAGGACAGGACTCTTCCCGGAGAGTGGACGACAACCGAACCACACCAAGCCAGCAGCATCACACAACCAGTCTGATGTGAGGAAGCTCCAGCACCACAGCAGTCCACTCAACACACTGAACCACCTTCAGCTCCACGCTTTACACACTGGACTGATCTCATGTTTATATCAGTCAAAAAAACATAAATTCAGCCATGTAACATGATCCTGTGTTCAGTCTCAGACTGATGTTGGTTAACATGAATCTTCTTCAGTAGTAAATCAGTTGAAGGTTATATAAAACACCATTATTTATTTGTATTTTTACAGAGACTCAGACTGAGTGTTGCTGTAGTTCAGCGGCTCCTTTACATCTTTACAACAATGAAGAAATGCTGATTCCCGACCAGGTCAGATGGATGACGGACCACAAGACGGACAGAACGGACGGAAACGCCTGTGTTTTCATGGACGACGTAAGTAAGCTGCACTCTAAAGGAACATTTTGTCATTTTGGGAAATATGCATATTGATTTTCTAGCCAACAGTTAGACAAGAAGATTGTTACCACAGTAAATATGTAGCTGCAGCCAGCTTCAGTAGTGTCCAAGATGAAGCCTACACATGTTTTCCAGACTCATATAACCTGTGACACCACTGATCAATGCAGATTTATTTCAACATGAATTAGTCTTCATAGTTGATCATTATAGCTGAATCTCTGGGAGACACTGACAGCAGACTAAGAGAAGGATCCACATTCCTGACTTGTTTCTGATCTCACAGGACAGGACTCTTCCCGGAGAGTGGACGACAACCGAACCACACCAAGCCAGCAGCATCACACAACCAGTCTGATGTGAGGAAGCTCGAGCACCACAGCAGTCCACTCAACACACTGAACCACCTTCAGCACCGCACTTTACACACTGGACTGATCTCATGTTCAATGTAGTCTAAAAAACAAAAACTCAGCCATGTAACATGATCCTGTGTTCAGTCTCATACTGATGTTGGTTAACATGAATCTTCCATCCATCCATCGTCAACCGCTTATCCCGTTAGGGGTCGCGAGGGGGCTGGAGCCGATCCCAGCTGGCATTGGGCTAAGGCGGAGTACACCCTGGACAGGTCGCCAGTCCACCACAGGGCACATAGAGACAGACAACATCTTGACAGACAACCATTCATCTCACATCCACACCTACGAGCAATTTAGAGTCATCAATTAACCTAAACAGCATGTCATTGGACTGTGGGAGGAAGGCGGAGTACCCGGAGAAAACCCACGCTAACACGGGGAGAACATGCAAACTCCACACAGAAGAGCCCCACGCCGGATTAGAAGTTGTGACTCTCTTGCTGTGAGACAACAGCGCTAACCACTGCACCACCGTGCAGCCCACATGAATCTTCTTCAGTAGTAAATCAGTTGAAGGTTATATAAAACACCATTATTTATTTGTATTTTTACAGAGACTCAGACTGTGTTGCTGTTGTTCAGTGGCTCCTTTACAACAATTAAGAAATGCTGATTCCCGACCAGGTCAGATGGATGATGGACCACAAGACGGACAGAACGGACGGAAACGCCTGTATTTTCGTGGACGACGTAAGTAAGCTGCACATTAAAGGAACATTTTGTCATTTTGGGAAATATGAATATTGATTTTCTAGCCAACAGTTAGACAAGAATTTTGTTACCACTGTAAATATGTAGCTGCAGCCAGCTTCAGTATGTTACCAGTGTCCTCTCGTTCACTGGTGAGCCTTCTCTTTTACCACACATGAGAGGAGGAAGTGTCCCCGCTGTCCACAGTAGATGCAGAGACCGTGCTGAAGGCGGCGCTGGCATTCCTCTGCCGACAGACGAGTTCTCCCCAGTTGCATGGGCTCCACCGGGGCGCTGGGGGGCGACGGAGAGACCTCTGGAGTGGCCGGAAGTGGAGTTCTCCATGTAGGGCGCTGAGGAGTATACTGCGTCATGGGGTGCGGCGGTGGAACTGCAGCCTTTCTCCTTTCTTTCTCCCTCTCCCACAGTCTGTTGTCTATTCAAATTGCCAGGGCGATGACAGCGTCGGGGTCCTGCGGGAGGTCTAGGGGAGCCAGTTGATCCTTCACAGGATCCGAGAGACCATGCACGAAGGTGTCCAGAATGGAGCCGTTGTTCCAACCACTGTCAGCCGCCAGGGAGCGGAACTCAACAGCGTAGTCAGCAACCCGCCTCTTGCCCTGTCGCAGCCCCACCAGCACACGGGCAGCCTCTCTACCTGGAGTAGTGTGATCAAATATTTTGCTTAGTGTCTCAGTGAATAATGACAACGAGGAACATACCGGGGATTGGCGCGCCCACTCTGCCGTGGCCTAGGCCTAGGCCTCTGCTCTGCCAGAAAGCTGGGTGATGATAAAAGCCACCTTCGCCCGTTCCGATGGAAATTGAGTCGCTTGAAGCTCAAACTGGAGTCCGCATTGGACCAGGAAGGCGCGGCAATCTTCAGAGTCCACGGAGAATTGCTCCAGTTTGGCCAGGTGAGGAGAGCCTGACGGGGCTGGAGCTGGAGCCATCATGGGGTTCGCGACAGGAGCGACCTGGAAACTGGGCGTGGGCGCCGGCGAGGGACCCGCTTCTGCACCGGGAGGAGGGCGAGTTTCAAGCAAAGTCATTAGTGTCTGCATTTGTGCGCCGAGTTGATTAATCTACTCAGCCAAGCGGAAGTTCTCCTGGCGTTCTGTTAGCTGTTTAACCCCCTGGCATACGGCGGTAAGCTGCTCCTCGTATTGGTGGGCTCTTGCCCTGTGCGAGAATCGCACGAGGAACTTGATCCGAGTCTGCTGAGTCCATTACTGGCTAGTTCGTACTGTTATGTCTGGCGACACTGACAGGCTGGACTCAAATGCAAAAACTCACAGATCAAGGGTAGAACAAAAATCGGCGTCTTTAATGGAGAAAAAGGTCGTTACACAGTTATCAGACTTCAGGCAGAGGTACAAAATCGCTGGGCTAAAGGCAGAGTCAAAAACTGGCGGAGAATCAAAAGCACACTGGGACTAACACTAGGAAATGCGGGTAAGCTTAACACTGTGGAAAAGACAAGACGAACGAGCGCAGGATGAATGGGGAGCACACATTAAATACCCGTGAGGGGAGTGATTGACTTTACACAGGTGGACACAATCAGGGCGGGGGATGACGATCGGCAGGTGAGTGGTGTAGAAACGAGGTCAGAGAGATGTGCTCTAACGTCAAGGCGGGAAGCATGCAGGCAGGAAGTGACGTGCTCTGAAATGAGAAGGGATATTAGAATACAAAATAAAACAGGCAGCACAAAACATCAACATGCAACCCAAATCCCCACACACTAAGATCTGATAACAGAAGGATCCACATTCCTGACTTGTTTCTGATCTCACAGGACAGGACTCTTCCCGGAGAGTGGACGACAACCGAACCACACCAAGCCAGCAGCATCACACAACCAGTCTGATGTGAGGAAGCTCCAGCACCACAGCAGTCCACTCTACACACTGAACCGCCTTCAGCCCTTCAGCTTTACACACTGGACTGATGTCATGTTTATATCAGTCAAAAAAACATAAATTCAGCCATGTAACATGATCCTGTGTTCAGTCTCATACTGATGTTGGTTAACATGAATCTTCTTCAGTAGTAAATCAGTTGAAGGTTATATAAAACACCATTATTTATTTGCATTTTTATAGAGACTCAGACTGAGTGTTGCTGTAGTTCAGCGGCTCCTTTACACCTTTACAACAATGAAGAAATGCTGATTCCTGACCAGGTCAGATGGATGACGGACCACAAGACGGACAGAACGGACGGAAACGCCTGTATTTTCGTGGACGACGTCAGTAAGCTGCACATTAAAGGAACATTTTGTCATTTTGGGAAATATGCATATTGATTTTCTAGCCAACACTTAGACCAGAAGATTGTCACCACTGTAAATATGTAGCTGCAGCCAGCTTCACTAGTGACAAAGATGAAGCCTACACATGTTTTCCAGACTCATATAACCTGTGACACCACTGATCAATGCAGATTTATTTCGACATGAATTAGTCTTCGTAGTTGATCATTATAGCTGAAGTCTGGGAGACACTGACAGCAGACTAACAGAAGGATCCAGATTCCTGACTTGTTTCTGATCTCACAGGACAGGACTCTTCCCGGAGAGTGGTCGACAACAGAACCACACCAAGCCAGCAGCATCACACAACCAGTCTGATGTGAGGAAGCTCCAGCACCACAGCAGTCCACTCAACACACTGAACCACCTTCAGCTCTACAGCTTTACACGCTGGACTGATCTCATGTTTAGATCAGTCAAAAAAACAAAAATTCAGCCATGTAACATGATCCTGTGTTCAGTCTCAGACTGATTTTGGTTAACATGAATCTTCTTCAGTAGTAAATCAGTTGAAGGTTATATAAAACACCATTATTTATTTGTATTTTTACAGAGACTCAGACTGAGTGTTGCTGTAGTTCAACGGCTCCTTTACAACAATGAAGAAATGCTGATTCCCGACCAGGTCAGATGGATGACAGACCACAAGACGGACAGAACGGAAGGAAACGCCTGTGTTTTCGTGGACTAAGTAAGTAAGCTGCACATTAAAGGAACATTTTCTCATTTTGGGAAATATGCACATTGATTTTCTAGCCAACAGTTAGACAAGAAGGTTGTTACCACTGTAAATATGTAGCTGCAGCCAGCTTCAGTAGTGTCCAAGATGAAGCCTACACATGTTTTCCAGACTCATATAACCTGTGACACCACTGATCAATGCAGATTTATTTCGACATGAATTAGTCTTCGTAGTTTTTTTTTTTCTTTTTTTTCCACAATGTGTTTATTGGGGTTTCTTTTCCCTTTCTTTTCAACAATACACATACACACATATACACTTGCATCCAAAACATAAATTAAGTGTAAAATAAAATAATATTTATATCAATAAAATGAGAGAAAAATAAATAAATAAATAAATAATAAATAAATGGTAATAATCCACATATGCATGTAAAACCAAAAAATAATAACAATAAAAATAAAAATAAATAAAATATAATAATTCCACTCCACTGCTCACAACGTGCTCAGGTGAATCTTGCATTTTCATATGTCATGATGGCCATGTATGGTTCCCAGAGTTTATAAAAGTCTTTCCGCTTGCCTTTAGCAATATATGTTAATCTTTCCAAACCAATACAGCTGCACAGTTCCTTTATCCACATTCCCAATGAAGGCGCATCCATACTCTTCCAACAAAGTGCAATAGCTCTCCTGGCTTGAAGAAGTCCAAAGTCCAGCAGTGTCGTCTGTTCTGTTGTTTGTGGAAAGTCCTTTGGATATATTCCAAGCACACACAGCTTAGCATTTAAGGGGATTTTGATACTGAACATTTCTGACAAACATTTTATTATTTCTCCCCAGAAATTCTGGATTTTGGAACATTCCCATAAACAGTGGAATAGGGTGCCTTTCTCATCTAAACATTTGGAACACACATCTGGAATGTTAGCAGATATATGATGAAGCCTGGCCGGCGTTATGTACATTCTCATTAACCATTTATACTGAAGCAGTTTAAATCGAGTATTTATGGTTTGTTTTTGTGCTTTTAAACAAGCTTCACTCCAGTCTAACTCATCAATGTCTTCCTGTACGTCAGCTCTCCAAGCATTTAATTTATCTGATGCTGAATCAGTACTATGTGCAATCAACATACTATAGAATTTAGACACTTGGCCCTTCCTTCCCAAGTTTGCAAGTGTTAGTTCCTCAAGTTTTGATAGAAGTGGTGGAACCATTATCTGTTTATGTTGTGATGACACATAGTTTCTTAACTGTAAATACTTAAAAAAATGTTTTTTTGGAATTTGATATCTCTCACGTAATTGATCAAAAGAAAGCAGAGTTCCATCCAGATACAGATCCATTATTTTCTGGATGCCTTTTGCATTCCATAACTTAAAACCCCCATCCTTTTTACCAGGTGCAAACTGTTCATTACCCCAAATAGGGGTGAACCGAGATAAAGCAGGAATGTCACCTATATGTTTTTGCGCAGCATGCCAAACTGAGATGGTGTTTTTAAGGAAAGGATTTTTTGTATGTTTTTTCAATGTATTAATGTCCGAGGAGTACATATACAAACTTAATGGTAGTTCTGTAGTGGATTGTCTTTCGATGTTAACCCAAGCAGGAGGCATTGTTGTATAGAAATAGTATGATGCTGTAGTTAGTTGAGCAGCCATATAGTACCACCTAAAGTTGGGCAGCTGAAGTCCTCCCCTCTCATAGGGCAAGTACAATAGCTTAAGGCGGAGTCTGGCTTTCCTATCATTCCAGATGAATCTACTGATTAACCCATCAAGTTTATCATAAAACATCTTTGGTAATGGCAGTGGAAGCGTTTGAAAGTAATATAAAAATTGTGGTAGAACAGTCATTTTTATTAAATGTATTCTTCCGACCATAGATATGGGCAAAGTAGACCAGCGATTCAGTGTTTCAGTTACTTTTTCTAACAGGGTGTCGTAGTTTGCTGAAATTATATTATTTAAGTCAGGAGTAACTTTGACACCCAAATATGTGAAGCCTTCATTAGTTGTCAGAAATGGGGTCACTACTGTAGGGTTATGTCTTTCTTCCTTATTAAGGAACATTAATACTGATGTAGAATTATTAATTTTGTATCCAGAAAATACTCCAAAATGCTCCATCAATCTTATCAGATTAGGGATGCTATTTCTTAAATTTGTCAAGAAAAAAATTACATCGTCCGCAAATAAGGAAATACGATGATCTATCCCCCCAATTGTAATGCCTGTTATTCCTGTGTTTACTCGTACGGCCATAGCTAGAGGTTCGATTGCTAACGTAAATAACAATGGGGACAAAGGGCAACCCTGTCGGGTAGATCTCTGTAAACTAAAAGATTTCGATATGGTATTGTTCGTAAGGACCTCAACAGTTGGGTTTGTGTATAATAGTCGTATCCATTTGAGAAATGTTTCACCTAATCCAAATCTTGGGAGTATATTAAAAAGGTAATCCCATTCTATTCTATCAAATGCTTGGCAGGCATCAACTGATAACATTGCAGTGTCCGTTGCATTTTGCCTTTCATAAAGTATATTTAACACTCTTCTAATATTATGGTAGCCTTGTCTCTTTTGTATAAAGCCTTGTTGGTCCTCATTAATCAGCTGGGGGAGATATTTATCTAACCTCTTCGAAATTGTTTTACAGAGTATTTTTGTGTCGCATCCCATTAAACTAATTGGTCTGTAAGACGCACATTCTGTCGGGGGCTTATTTGGTTTTAATATCAAAGTTATTAAAGCTAATCTTAATGAATGTGGGAGAGTTTCTTTAATAAAAGATTCTTCATACATGTCAAGAAGTGGTTTTACAAGTTGCTTTTGAAATATTTTGTAAAACTCAATCGGTAGTCCATCTGGACCTGGTGCTTTACCACCATTAATGTCCCTCATAGCATCACAGAGTTCTTCTGTTGTTAATGGGTTATCTAATATATTTTTTTCATCCTCTGATATGGTCCGAAATTTTAACTGATCAAGAAATTCATTTTGTTTTTCCAAATTGTCTGTGTGTTCTGATTTGTACAATGTTTCATAGAAGTCCCTGAAAGTGTTATTTATCTCTAATGGGTCTACGGTTAGATCACCACTTATTGATTTTATACTATTAATCGTTCGGTCCGCTTGCATTTGCTTTACCCTCCAGGCTAATAATTTACCTGCTTTTTCCCCTTGGTCATAGTATGTTTGTTTAGTCCACATTAGGCTTCTTGCTATTCTGTCCGATGATAATTTTTCATATTTTGCCCTCATGATAGAGAGACTGTGCAATTTTTCTGGATTGTTAGCATTATATATTTCTGTCTCAGTTTTTTTAATTTGGTTTTCTAATGTTCGTAACTCTTGATTGTGCTGCTTTGTTTTAGAACTTGTGTAACTAATGATTTCCCCTCTTATATAGGCTTTAAAGGCCTCCCATCTAATGCTGGCCGTAGTTTCGTCTGTGTTTAGTGTAAAATATTTGTCAATGCAACTCTCCACAAATTTAACAAAATCTGGATCCTGCAGGAGATAGACCTGCAATCTCCATCTTGAGTAATGTTCAAATTTACCTAAATAGACATCGATTGATGCTATTGCATGATCGCTAATCACTATACTGCTGTAGCAGCATTTTTTAATATTAGACATTAGTTCCGTGGAAATTAAAAAGTAATCGATACGTGAATGAGTTTTATAGGAGCTTGAATAACACGAGTATTGTCTTTTATTAGGGTTTTGTGTTCTCCATGCTTCAACCAATCTTAGATCTCGCATATAGTTGATCAGTGTTTTCCTGGTTTGTACATGTGTCACATCAGTTTGAGTGGATCTGTCTAACACTGGATTGAGGGTGCAGTTAAAATCCCCTCCAATGATATTGAGTCCATCTAATGAGCCAACAGTAAGGAATAATTTTTCGAAAAAAGATGGTTTGTCCACATTAGGACCGTAAACATTTATAAGATTATATTTTTGCGTCAAGATATTACCTGAAACAACAATATACCTTCCAGATGGGTCTTGAATAGTTTTTGAAACTTGAAATGGGATAGATCTATGTATGAGAGTTATCACTCCTCTTGCATGAGTATTGAATGAAGCATGAAATACTTGGCCTGGCCATCTCTTAGTTAAATAGCGTATGTCTGGGGCAATCAAATGCGTTTCTTGTAAAAAGACTATTTTAGATTTAAGAGATTTGATCCTGGTCATTACTTGTTTCAGTTTAGCCAGCTTATTTATACCCCGGACATTCCAACTTATCACTTTAACATCCAAGCTACTTTGTTTCGTATTGTCCATAAATTAGCCTATTATTTTATAATATTTTGATGTTGTTCATCCCACACACACACAAAGAGGGAAGAAGAGAGAGAAGAAAGAAAAAAAAAAAAAAAAAAGATGCAAGTGTACATAGAAACTCAAACAGCCCCCCCACCCCCATCCCAAACACACATTCATAACACTGAACCCTAGCATTTGCCGACTGAAATGCGTACCCTCCCTTTGTAGTAAGATCCCAGAGGAACGTTGATCCACAACAATTGAGGAGCAACTTGTAAGCGTTACCCGACCTAAACCCTCAACTAAACCTTCAGTGCTCGTACAAGGTGCACTTTAAACTTGTTGAGTATTTTCCCTCTTCCATAACATACTATTACACAGTCTAACTCTATAGAGTAACAGTAACGTTCACGTTCACTTATCTAAGGAGCAACAGCTGCCAAAATGTAAACAGAAGTAAAATAAACAAAGAACAAAAACAGTCCTAGAAAAAGATTATATGTTGGACATAATCAAAATTAAATATCCATATTCAACAGAAGATATGCATGCACTCATAAACTTGTGTTTCAACCACTTATATGAACATATGTCCTTGTTACCTGAGTCAAATCAACTAATGTGGACTTTAGAGTTCACTTAACTTTGTTTTGTTCAATATTTCGTTGGTCAGCTGACGTCCGTAATTGATCAGTTATTTCCTCCGCTGAGGTCCGATGACAACAGCTGTAAAAGCAGTGTCTCTCAGCGGTGTGATGATTATATCTCTGGATCACACATACCTGAGGTGACTATACTGGTGGCTGAATGCTCCTGTAAAACTTTTCAGCCTCCTGTGGTGTCGAGAAAAGGTGAATCTTGCCGTTATGTAGTACTCTGAGCTTGCAGGGGTTGTGCTGGAATCCACGGAAGGCGCTGATGTCAACAAATAGCTTGGTAACGGGGTTAAATCCACGGCGGATCCGTACGGTCTCCGCAGAGAGGTCTTGTGCCAGTGTTATCTTGGCCCCGTCATGTATGATGTCTTTCCTTCTTGATTCCCGGTAAACAAACTCCTTTTCTTGAAGCTTGAGGAAGCGAATGATGATCGCTCTGTTTTGGTTGGGCTTCCCAGATGCTAGTGTGCGGTGTACCCGCTCCAGGGTGAACGATCTGTCGGCATTCAGTCCCAACCATCGCGGCAACATGTCGTTGATAAAGTTGAAAAGTGGTTGTTGGCCCTCGGCTCCCTCACGTACTCCAAACAGTCGTAGGTTTTTTCTCCTGCCCCTGTTTTCCAAGTCATCGGCTTTAGATTCGAGATAAGCGAGTCTCTTAGTGACCGAGCTTAACGTGTCTTCTGCTCCCTCGAGTGCAGTTTCTGTAGTGTATATGCGGCGCTCTGCGTCGTCAATGCGCGTTGCATTAGAGGAGACATCTCGTTTTATTTCGGTTATTTTGCGTTCCAATACAGCCATAGAATTCGCCATACCTGTCAGATGAGTGTCTATATTATCCAGCTTTGTTCCAAAGTCTGACCGAAGTGACTTTAACTCGTGCAGGATTTCGGCTGAGTTAACCATTTGGCTAACTTCCTTGTCACCCGACGGACTTGACGAAGTTGTTTTGATAGATGTCTTGCGTCCCCGGGTAAAAATATCACACTGCTTGTTTGTCGAGGGATTAGACATTCTACTACCGAAGTTATACTCAAGAGTTAGCAGCTTATATGAGGGTTTTTAGGTTAATTCGTGCACCACTGTACGGAGCTCTCTTTCTAAGCTGCCATCTTAGTCTAGGTCCCGCCTAGTCTTCGTAGTTGATTATTATAGCTGAAGTCTGGGAGACACTGACAGCAGACTAAGAGAAGGATCCCCATTCCTGACTTGTTTCTGATCTCACAGGACAGGACTCTTCCCAGAGAGTGGACGACAACAGAACCACACCAAGCCAGCAGCATCACACAACCAGTCTGATGTGAGGAAGCTCCAGCACCACAGCAGTCCACTCAACACACTGAACCACCTTCAGCTCCACACTTTACACACTGAATTGATCTCAAGTTCAGTTCAGTCAACAAAACAAAAACTCAGCCATGTAACATGATCCTGTGTTCAGTCTCATACTGATGTTTGTTAACATGAATCTTCTTCAGTAGTAAATCAGTTGAAGGTTGTATAAAACACCATTATTTATTTGTATTTTTACAGAGACTCAGACTGAGTGTTGCTGTAGTTCAGCGGCTCCTTTACAACAATGAAGAAATGCTGATTCCCGACCAGGTCAGATGGATGACGGACCACAAGACGGACAGAACGGACGGAAACGCCTGTGTTTTTATGGACGACGTAAGTAAGCTGCATTCGAAAGGAACAGTTTGTCATTTTGGGAAATATGCATATTGATTTTCTAGCCAACAGTTAGACAAGAAGATTGTTACCGCAGTAAATATGTAGCTGCAGCCAGCTTCAGTAGTGTCCAAGATGAAGACTACACATGTTTTCCAGACTCATGTAATCTTTGACACCGCTGATTAATGCAGATATATTTCAACATGAATTAGTCTTCGTAGTTGATTATTATAGCTGACTCTCTTTGAGACACTGACAGCAGACTTAGAGAAGGATCCACATTCCTGACTTGTTTCTGATCTCACAGGACAGGACTCTTCCCGGAGAGTGGACGACAACCGAACCACACCAAGCCAGCAGCATCACACAACCAGTCTGATGTGAGGAAGCTCCAGCACCACAGCAGTCCACTCAACACACTGAACCGCCTTCAGCTCCACAGCTTTACACACTGGACTGATCTCATGTTTATATGAGTCAAAAAAACAACAACTCAGCCATGTAACATGATCCTGTGTTCAGTCTCATACTGATGTTGGTTAACATGAATCTTCTTCAGTAGTAAATCAGTTGAAGGTTATATAAAACACCATTATTTATTTGTATTTTTACAGAGACTCAGACTGAGTGTTGCTGTAGTTCAGCGGCTCCTTTACACCTTTACAACAATGAAGAAATGCTGATTCCCGACCAGGTCAGATGGATGACGGACCTCAAGACGGACAGAACGGACGGAAACGCCTGTGTTTTCATGGACGACGTAAGTAAGCTGCACATTAAAGGAACATTTTGTCATTTTGGGAAATATGAATATTGATTTTCTAGCCAACAGTTAGACAACAAGGTTGGTACCACTGTAAATATGTAGCTGCAGCCAGCTTCAGTAGTGTCCAAGATGAAGCCTACACATGTTTTCCAGACTCATATAACCTGTGACACCACTGATCAATGCAGATTTATTTCAACATGAATTAGTCTTCATAGTTGATCATTATAGCTGAAGCTCTGGGAGACACTGACAGCAGACTAAGAGAAGGATCCACATTTCTGACTTGTTTCTGATCTCACAGGACAGGACTCTTCCCGGAGAGTGGACGACAACCGAACCACACCAAGCCAGCAGCATCACACAACCAGTCTGATGTGAGGAAGCTCCAGCACCACAGCAGTCCACTCAACACACTGAACCGCCTTCAGCTCTTCAGCTTTACACGCTGGACTGATCTCATGTTTATATTAGTCAAAAAAACAAAAACTCAGCCATGTAACATGATCCTGTGTTCAGTCTCATACTGATGTTGGTTAACATGAATCTTCTTCAGTAGTAAATCAGTTGAAGGTTATATAAAACACCATTATTTATTTGTATTTTTACAGAGACTCAGACTGAGTGTTGCTGTAGTTCAGCGGCTCCTTTACAACAATGAAGAAATGCTGATTCCCGACCAGGTCAGATGGATGACGGACCACAAGACGGACAGAACGGACGGAAACGCCTGTGTTTTTATGGACGACGTAAGTAAGCTGCACATCTAAAGGAACATTTTGTCATTTTGGGAAATATGAATATTGATTTTATAGCCAACACTTAGACAAGACGTTTGTTACCACTGTAAATATGTAGCTGCAGCCAGCTTCAGTAGTGTCCAAGATGAAGCCTACACATGTTTTCCAGACTCATGTAACCTGTGACACCACTGATCAATGCAGATTTATTTCAACATGAATTAGTCTTCATAGTTGATTATTATAGCTGAAGTCTGGGAGACACTGACAGCAGACTAAGAGAAGGATCCAGATTCCTGACTTGTTTCTGATCTCACAGGACAGGACTCTTCCCGGAGAGTGGACAGACAACAGAACCACACCAAGCCAGCAGCATCACACAACCAGTCTGATGTGAGGAAGCTCCAGCACCACAGCAGTCCACTCAACACACTGAACCGCCTTCAGCACCACACTTTACACACTGGACTGAGCTCCCCCCCCCCCCTGACATCTCATGTTTATATCAGTCAAAAAAACAAAAATTCAGCCATGTAACATGATCCTGTGTTCAGTCTCATACTGATGTTGGTTAACATGAATCTTCTTCAGTAGTAAATCAGTTGAAGGTTATATAAAACACCATTATTTATTTGTATTTTTACAGAGACTCAGACTGAGTGTTGCTGTAGTTCAGCGGCTCCTTTACATCTTTACAACAATGAAGAAATGCTGATTCCCGACCAGGTCAGATGGATGACGGACCACAAGACGGACAGAACGGACGGAAACGCCTGTGTTTTCATGGACGACCTAAGTAAGCTGCTCTCTAAAGGAACATTTTGTCATTTTGGGAAATATGCATATTGATTTTCTAGCCAACACTTAGACAAGAAGATTGTTCCCACAGTAAATATGTAGCTGCAGCCAGCTTCAGTAGTGTCCAAGATGAAGCCTACACATGTTTTCCAGACTCATATAACCTTTGACACCACTGATCAATGCAGATTTATTTCAACATGAATTAGTCTTCATAGTTGATTATTATAGCTGAATCTCTTGGACACACTGACAGCAGACTAAGAGAAGGATCCACATTCCTGACTTGTTTCTGATCTCACAGGACAGGACTCTTCCCGGAGAGTGGACGACAACCGAACCACACCAAGCCAGCAGCATCACACAACCAGTCTGATGTGAGGAAGCTCCAGCACCACAGCAGTCCACTCAACACACTGAACCACCTTCAGCTCCACACTTTACACACTGGACTGATCTCATGTTTATATTAGTCAAAAAAACAAAAATTCAGCCATGTAACATGATCCTGTGTTCAGTCTCACACTGATGTTGGTTAACATGAATCTTCTTCAGTAGTAAATCAGTTGAAGGTTATATAAAACACCATTATTTATTTGTATTTTTACAGAGACTCAGACTGAGTGTTGCTGTAGTTCAGCGGCTCCTTTACATCTTTACAACAATGAAGAAATGCTGATTCCCGACCAGGTCAGATGGATGACGGACCACAAGACGGACAGAACGGACGGAAACGCCTGTGTTTTTATGGACGACGTAAGTAAGCTGCACTCTAAAGGAACATTTTGTCATTTTGGGAAATATGCATATTGATTTTCTAGCCAACAGTTAGACAAGAAGATTGTTACCACTGTAAATATGTAGCTGCAGCCAGCTTCAGTAGTGTCAAAGATGACGCCTACACATGTTTTCCAGACTCATATAAGCTGTGACACCACTGATCAATGCAGATTTATTTCAACATGAATTAGTCTTCATAGTTGATCATTATAGCTGACCCTCTTTGAGACCCTGACAGCAGACTAAGAGAAGGATCCAGATTCCTGACTTGTTTCTGATCTCACAGGACAGGACTCTTCCCGGAGAGTGGACGACAACAGAACCACACCAAGCCAGCAGCATCACACAACCAGTCTGATGTGAGGAAGCTCCAGCACCACAGCAGTCCACTCAACACACTGAACCACCTTCAGCTCCACACTTTACACACTGGACTGATCTCATGTTTATATCAGTCAAACAAACAACAACTCAGCCATGTAACATGATCCTGTGTTCAGTCTCAGACTGATGTTGGTTAACATGAATCTTCTTCAGTAGTAAATCAGTTGAAGGTTATATAAAACACCATTATTTATTTGTATTTTTATAGAGACTCAGACTGAGTGTTGCTGTAGTTCAGCGGCTCCTTTACACCTTTACAACAATGAAGAAATGCTGATTCCCGACCAGGTCAGATGGATGACGGACCACAAGACGGACAGAACGGACGGAAACGCCTGTGTTTACGTGGACTAAGTAAGTGAGCTGCACATTAAAGGAACATTTTGTCATTTTGGGAAATATGCATATTGATTTTCTAGCCAACAGTTAGAAAAGAAGATTGGTACCACTGTAAATATGTAGCTGCAGCCAGCTTCAGTAGTGTCCAAGATGAAGCCTACACATGTTTTCCAGACTCATGTAATCTGTGACACCACTGATCAATGCAGATTTATTTATACATGAATTAGTCTTCATAATTGATTATTACAGCTGACGTCTGGGAGACACTGACAGCAGACTAAGAGACGGATCCAGATTCCTGACTTGTTTCTGATCTCACACGACAGGACTCTTCCCGGAGAGTGGACGACAACCGACCCACACCAAGCCAGCGGCATCACACAACCAGTCTGATGTGAGGAAGCTCCAGCACCACATCAGTCCACTCAACACACTGAACCACCTTCAGCTCCACACTGTACACACTGGACTGATGTAATGTTCATTTCAGACAAAAAACACAAAAACTCAGCCATGTAACATGATCCTGTGTTCAGTCTCAGACTGATGTTGGTTAACATGAATCTTCTTCAGTAGTAAATCAGTTGAAAGTTATATAAAACACCATTATTTATTTGTATTTTTACAGAGACTCAGACTGAGTGTTGCTGTAGTTCAGCGGCTCCTTTACAACAATGAAGAAATGCTGATTCCCGACCAGGTCAGATGGATGACGGACCACAAGACGGACAGAACGGTCGGAAACGCCTGTGTTTTCGTGGACGACGTAAGTAAGCTGCACTCTAAAGGAACATTTTGTCATTTTGGGAAATATGCATATTGATTTTCTAGCCAACAGTTAGAAAAGAAGATTGGTACCACTGTAAATATGTAGCTGCAGCCAGCTTCAGTAGTATCAAAGATGAAGCCTATACATGTTTTCCAGACTCATGTAATCTGTGACACCACTGATCAATGCAGATTTATTTATACATGAATTAGTCTTCATAATTGATTATTACAGCTGAAGTCTGGGAGACACTGACAGCAGACTAAGATAAGGATCCAGATTCCTGACTTGTTTCTGATCTCACAGGACAGGACTCTTCCCGGAGAGTGGACGACAACCGACCCACACCAAGCCAGCAGCATCACACAACCAGTCTGATGTGAGGAAACTCCAGCACCACAGCAGTCCACTCAACACACTGAACCACCTTCAGCTCCACGCTTTACACACTGGACTGATCTCATGTTTATATCAGTCAAAAAAAGATAAATTCAGCCATGTAACATGATCCTGTGTTCAGTCTCATACTGATGTTGGTTAACATGAATCTTCTTCAGTAGTAAATCAGTTGAAGGTTATATAAAACACCATTATTTATTTGTATTTTTACAGAGACTCAGACTGAGTGTTGCTGTAGTTCAGCGGTTCCTTTACAACAATGAAGAAATGCTGATTCCCGACCAGGTCAGATGGATGACGGACCACAAGACGGACAGAACGGAAGGAAACGCCTGTGTTTTCGTGGACGACGTAAGTAAGCTGCACTCTAAAGGAAAATTTTGTCATTTTGGGAAATATGCATATTGATTTTCTAGCCAACACTTAGACAAGAAGATTGTTCCCACAGTAAATATGTAGCTGCAGCCAGCTTCAGTAGTGTCCAAGATGAAGCCTACACATGTTTTCCAGACTCATGTAATCTGTGACACCACTGATCAATGCAGATTTATTTATACATGAATTAGTCTTCATAGTTGATCATTATAGCTGAATCTCTGGGAGTCACTGACAGCAGACTAAGAGAAGGCTCCACATTCCTGACTTGTTTCTGATCTCACAGGACAGGACTCTTCCCGGAGAGTGGACGACAACCGACCCACACCAAGCCAGCAGCATCACACAACCAGTCTGATGTGAGGAAGCTCCAGCACCACAGCAGTCAACTCAACACACTGAACCGCCTTCAGCTCCACACTTTACACACTGGACTGATGTCATGTTTATATCAGTCAAAAAAACATAAATTCAGCCATATAACATGATCCTGTGTTCAGTCTCATACTGATGTTGGTTAACATGAATCTTCTTCAGTAGTAAATCAGTTGAAGGTTATATAAAACACCATTTTTATTTGTATTTTTACAGAGACTCAGACTGAGTGTTGCTGTAGTTCAGGAGCTCCTTTACACCTTTACAACAATGAAGAAATGCTGATTCCCGACCAGGTCAGATGGATGTCGGACCACAAGACGGACAGAACGGAAGGAAACGCCTGTGTTTTCGTGGACGACGTAAGTAAGCTGCACATTAAAGGAACGTTTTGTCATTTTGGGAAATATGAATATTGATTTTCTAGCCAACAGTTAGACAAGAAGATTGTTACCACTGTAAATATGTAGCTGCAGCCAGCTTCAGTAGTGTCCAAGATGAAGCCTACACATGTTTTCCAGACTCATGTAATCTCTGACACCGCTGATTAATGCAGATATATTTCAACATGAATTAGTCTTCGTCGTTGATTATTATAGCTGACTCTCTTTGAGACACTGACAGCAGACTAAGAGAAGGATCCAGATTCCTGACTTGTTTCTGATCTCACAGGACAGGACTCTTCCCGGAGAGTGGACGACAACCGACCCACACCAAGCCAGCAGCATCACACAACCAGTCTGATGTGAGGAAACTCCAGCACCACAGCAGTCCACTCAACACACTGAACCACCTTCAGCTCCACGCTTTACACACTGGACTGATCTCATGTTTATATCAGTCAAAAAAAGATAAATTCAGCCATGTAACATGATCCTGTGTTCAGTCTCAGACTGATGTTGGTTAACATGAATCTTCTTCAGTAGTAAATCAGTTGAAGGTTATATAAAACACCATTATTTATTTGTATTTTTACAGAGACTCAGACTGAGTGTTGCTGTAGTTCAGCGGCTCCTTTACAACAGTGAAGAAATGCTGATTCCCGACCAGGTCAGATGGATGACGGACCACAAGACGGACAGAACGGAAGGAAACGCCTGTGTTTTCGTGGACGACGTAAGTAAGCTGCACTCTAAAGGAACATTTTTTCATTTTGGGAAATATGCATATTGATTTTCTAGCCAACACTTAGACAAGAAGATTGTTCCCACAGTAAATATGTAGCTGCAGCCAGCTTCAGTAGTGTCCAAGATGAAGCCTACACATGTTTTCCAGACTCATGTAATCTGTGACACCGCTGATTAATGCAGATATATTTCAACATGAATTAGTCTTCGTCGTTGATTATTATAGCTGACTCTCTTTGAGACACTGACAGCAGACTAAGAGAAGGATCCAGATTCCTGACTTGTTTCTGATCTCACAGGACAGGACTCTTCCCGGAGAGTGGACGACAACCGACCCACACCAAGCCAGCAGCATCACACAACCAGTCTGATGTGAGGAAGCTCCAGCACCACAGCAGTCCACTCAACACACTGAACCACCTTCAGCTCCACACTGTACACACTGGACTGATGTAATGTTCATTTCAGACAAAAAACACAAAAACTCAGCCATGTAACATGATCCTGTGTTCAGTCTCAGACTGATGTTGGTTAACATGAATCTTCTTCAGTAGTAAATCAGTTGAAAGTTATATAAAACACCATTATTTATTTGTATTTTTACAGAGACTCAGACTGAGTGTTGCTGTAGTTCAGCGGCTCCTTTACAACAATGACGAAATGCTGATTCCCGACCAGGTCAGATGGATGACGGACCACAAGACGGACAGAACGGACGGAAACGCCTGTGTTTTCGTGGACGACGTAAGTAAGCTGCACTCTAAAGGAACATTTTGTCATTTTGGGAAATATGCATATTGATTTTCTAGCCAACAGTTAGAAAAGAAGATTGGTACCAATGTAAATATGTAGCTGCAGCCAGCTTCAGTAGTATCAAAGATGAAGCCTATACATGTTTTCCAGACTCATGTAATCTGTGACACCACTGATCAATGCAGATTTATTTATACATGAATTAGTCTTCATAATTGATTATTACAGCTGAAGTCTGGGAGACACTGACAGCAGACTAAGACAAGGATCCAGATTCCTGACTTGTTTCTGATCTCACAGGACAGGACTCTTCCCGGAGAGTGGACGACAACCGACCCACACCAAGCCAGCAGCATCACACAACCAGTCTGATGTGAGGAAGCTCCAGCACCACAGCAGTCCACTCAACACACTGAACCACCTTCAGCTCCACACTTTACACACTGGACTGATCTCATGTTTATATCAGTCAAAAAAACATAAATTCAGCCATGTAACATGATCCTGTGTTCAGTCTCAGACTGATGTTGGTTAACATGAATCTTCTTCAGTAGTAAATCAGTTGAAGGTTATATAAAACACCATTATTTATTTGTATTTTTACAGAGACTCAGACTGAGTGCTGCTGTAGTTCAGCTGCTCCTTTACATCTTTACAACAATGAAGAAATGCTGATTCCCGACCAGGTCAGATGGATGACGGACCACAAGATGGACAGAACGGAAGGAAACGTCTGTGTTTTTATGGACGACGTAAGTAAGCTGCTCTCTAAAGGAACATTTTGTCATTTTGGGAAATATGCATATTGATTTTCTAGCCAACACTTAGACAAGAAGATTGTTCCCACAGTAAATATGTAGCTGCAGCCAGCTTCAGTAGTGTCCAAGATGAAGCCTACACATGTTTTCCAGACTCATGTAATCTGTGACACCGCTGATTAATGCAGATATATTTCAACATGAATTAGTCTTCGTAGTTGATTATTATAGCTGAAGTCTGGTAGACACTGACAGCAGACTAAGAGAAGGATCCAGATTCCTGAATTGTTTCTGATCTGACAGGACAGGACTCTTCCCGGAGAGTGGACGACAACCGAACCACACCAAGCCAGCAGCATCACACAAGCAGTCTGATGTGAGGAAGCTCCAGCACCACAGCAGTCCACTCAACACACTGAACCACCTTCAGCTCTACACTTTACACACTGGACTGATGTCATGTTTATATCAGTCAAAATAACATAAATTCAGCCATGTAACATGATCCTGTGTTCAGTCTCATACTGATGTTGGTTAACATGAATCTTCTTCAGTAGTAAATCAGTTGAAGGTTATATAAAACACCATTATTTATTTGTATTTTTATAGAGACTCAGACTGAGTGTTGCTGTAGTTCAGGAGCTCCTTTACACCTTTACAACAATGAAGAAATGCTGATTCCCGACCAGGTCAGATGGATGACGGACCACAAGACGGACAGTACGAACGGAAACGCCTGTGTTTTTATGGACGACGTAAGTAAGCTGCACTCTAAAGGAACATTTTGTCATTTTGGGAAATATGCATATTGATTTTCTAGCCAACAGTTAGACAAGAAGATTGTTACCACTGTAAATATGTAGCTGCAGCCAGCTTCAGTAGTGTCCAAGATGAAGCCTACACATGTTTTCCAGACTCATATAACCTGTGACACCACTGATCAATGCAGATTTATTTCAACATGAATTAGTCTTCATAGTTGATTATTATAGCTGACTCTCTTTGAGACACTGACAGCAGACTAAGAGAAGGATCCAGATTCCTGACTTGTTTCTGATCTCACAGGACAGGACTCTTCCCGGAGAGTGGACGACAACCGAACCACACCAAGCCAGCAGCATCACACAACCAGTCTGATGTGAGGAAGCTCCAGCACCACAGCAGTCCACTCAACACACTGAACCACCTTCAGCTCTTCAGCTTTACACGCTGGACTGATCTCATGTTTATATGAGTCAAAAAAAAACATAAATTCAGCCATGTAACATGATCCTGTGTTCAGTCTCAGACTGATTTTGGTTAACATGAATCTTCTTCAGTAGTAAATCAGTTGAAGGTTATATAAAACACCATTATTTATTTGTATTTTTACAGAGACTCAGACTGAGTGTTGCTGTAGTTCAGCGGCTCCTTTACAACAATGAAGAAATGCTGATTCCCGACCAGGTCAGATGTATGACGGACCACAAGACGGACAGAACGGACGGAAACGCCTGTGTTTTTATGGACGACGTAAGTAAGCTGCATTCGAAAGGAACATTTTGTCATTTTGGGAAATATGCATATTGATTTTCTAGCCAACAGTTAGACAAGAAGATTGTTACCGCAGTAAATATGTAGCTGCAGCCAGCTTCAGTAGTGTCCAAGATGAAGCCTACACATGTTTTCCAGACTCATATAACCTGTGACACCACTGATCAATGCAGATTTATTTCAACATGAATTAGTCTTCATAGTTGAATAATATAGCTGAAGTCTGGGAGACACTGACAGCAGACTAACAGAAGGATCCAGATTCCTGACTTGTTTCTGATCTCACAGGACAGGACTCTTCCCGGAGAGTGGACGACAACCGAACCACACCAAGCCAGCAGCATCACACAACCAGTCTGATGTGAGGAAGCTCCAGCACCACAGCAGTCCACTCAACACACTGAACCGCCTTCAGCACCATACTTTACACACTGGACTGATCTCAAGTTTATATGAGTCAAAAAAACATAAATTCAGCCATGTAACATGATCCTGTGTTCAGTCTCAGACTGATTTTGGTTAACATGAATCTTCTTCAGTAGTAAATCAGTTGAAGGTTATATAAAACACCATTATTTATTTGTATTTTTACAGAGACTCAGACTGAGTGTTGCTGTAGTTCAGCGGCTCCTTTACAACAATGAAGAAATGCTGATTCCCGACCAGGTCAGATGGATGACGGACCTCAAGACGGACAGAACGGACGGAAACGCCTGTGTTTTCATGGACGACGTAAGTAAGCTGCACATTAAAGGAACATTTTGTCATTTTGGGAAATATGAATATTGATTTTATAGCCAACAGTTAGACAAGACGTTTGTTACCACTGTAAATATGTAGCTGCAGCCAGCTTCAGCAGTGTCCAAGATGAAGCCTACACATGTTTTCCAGACTCATGTAATCTGTGACACCACTGATCAATGCAGATTTATTTCAACATGAAGTAGTCTTCATAGTTGATTATTATAGCTGAATCTCTGGGAGACACTGATAGCAGACTAAGAGACGGATCCAGATTTCTGACTTGTTTCTGATCTCACAGGACAGGACTCTTCCCGGAGAGTGGACATGAACCGAACCACACCAAGCCAGCAGCATCACACAACCAGTCTGATGTGAGGAAGCTCCAGCACCACAGCAGTCCACTCAACACACTGAACCACCTTCAGCTATTCAGCTTTACACGCTGGACTGATCTCATGTTTATATCAGTCAAAAAAACAACAACTCAGCCATGAAACATGATCCTGTGTTCAGTCTCATACTGATGTTGGTTAACATGAATTTTCTTCAGTAGTAAATCAGTTGAAGGTTATATAAAACACCATTATTTATTTGTATTTTTACAGAGACTCAGACTGAGTGTTGCTGTAGTTCAGCGGCTCCTTTACAACAATGAAGAAATGCTGATTCCCGACCAGGTCAGATGGATGACGGACCACAAGACGGACAGAACGGACGGAAACGCCTCTGTTTACGTGGACTAAGTAAGTGAGCTGCACATTAAAGGAACATTTTGTCATTTTGGGAAATATGCATGTTGATTTTCTAGCCAACAGTTAGACAAAAAGATTGTTACCACTGTAAATATGTAGCTGCAGCCAGCTTCAGTAGTGTCCAAGATGAAGCCTACACATGTTTTCCAGACTCATATAACCTGTGACACCACTGATCAATGCAGATTTATTTCAACATGAATTAGTCTTCATAGTTGATCATTTTAGCTGAATCTCTGGGAGTCACTGACAGCAGACTAAGAGAAGGATCCACATTTCTGACTTGTTTCTGATCTCACATGACAGGACTCTTCCCGGAGAGTGGTCGACAACCGACCCACACCAAGCCAGCAGCATCACACAACTAGTCTGATGTGAGGAAGCTCCAGCACCACAGCAGTCCACTCAACACACTGAACCACCTTCAGCTCCACACTGTACACACTGGACTGATGTAATGTTCATTTCAGACAAAAAACACAAAAACTCAGCCATGTAACATGATCCTGTGTTCAGTCTCAGACTGATGTTGGTTAACATGAATCTTCTTCAGTAGTAAATCAGTTGAAAGTTATATAAAACACCATTATTTATTTGTATTTTTACAGAGACTCAGACTGAGTGTTGCTGTAGTTCAGCGGCTCCTTTACAACAATGAAGAAATTCTGATTCCCGAACAGGTCAGATGGATGACGGACCACGAGACGGACAGAATGGTCGGAAACGCCTGTGCTTTCGTGGACTAGGTAAGTAAGCTGCACTCTAAAGGAACATTTTGTCATTTTGGGAAATATGCATATTGATTTTCTAGCCAACAGTTAGAAAAGAAGATTGGTACCACTGTAAATATGTAGCTGCAGCCAGCTTCAGTAGTATCAAAGATGAAGCCTATACATGTTTTCCAGACTCATGTAATCTGTGACACCACTGATCAATGCAGATTTATTTATACATGAATTAGTCTTCATAATTGATTATTACAGCTGACGTCTGGGTGACACTGACAGCAGACTAAGAGACGGATCCAGATTCCTGACTTGTTTCTGATCTCACACGACAGGACTCTTCCCGGAGAGTGGACGACAACCGACCCACACCAAGCCAGCAGCATCACACAACCAGTCTGATGTGAGGAAGCTCCAGCACCACAGCAGTCCACTCAACACACTGAACCACCTTCAGCTCTTCAGCTTTACACGCTGGACTGATCTCATGTTTATATCAGTCAAAAAAACAACAACTCAGCCATGTAACATGATCCTGTGTTCAGTCTCATACTGATGTTGGTTAACATGAATCTTCTTCAGTAGTAAATCAGTTGAAGGTTATATAAAACACCATTATTTATTTGTATTTTTACAGAGACTCAGACTGAGTGTTGCTGTAGTTCAGCGGCTCCTTTACAACAATGAAGAAATGATGATTCCCGACCAGGTCAGATGGATGACGGACCACAAGACGGACAGAACGGACGGAAACGCCTGTGTTTTTATGGACGACGTAAGTAAGCTGCACTCTAAAGGAACATTTTTTCATTTTGGGAAATATGAATATTGATTTTATAGCCAACAGTTAGACACCAGAAGGTTGTTACCACTGTAAATATGTAGCTGCAGCCAGCTTCAGTAGTGTCCAAGATGAAGCCTACACATGTTTTCCAGACTCATGTAATCTCTGACACCGCTGATTAATGCAGATATATTTCAACATGAATTAGTCTTCGTCGTTGATTATTATAGCTGAAGTCTGGGAGACACTGACAGTAGACTAAGAGAAGGATCCAGATTCCTGACTTGTTTCTGATCTCACAGGACAGGACTCTTCCCAGAGAGTGGACGACAACCGACCCACACCAAGCCAGCAGCATCACACAACCAGTCTGATGTGAGGAAACTCCAGCACCACAGCAGTCCACTCAACACACTGAACCACCTTCAGCTCCACGCTTTACACACTGGACTGATCTCATGTTTATATCAGTCAAAAAAACATAAATTCAGCCATGTAACATGATCCTGTGTTCAGTCTCAGACTGATGTTGGTTAACATGAATCTTCTTCAGTAGTAAATCAGTTGAAGGTTATATAAAACACCATTTTTATTTGTATTTTTACAGAGACTCAGACTGAGTGTTGCTGTAGTTCAGCAGCTCCTTTACAACAATGAAGAAATGCTGATTCCCGACCAGGTCAGATGGATGACGGACCACAAGACGGACAGAACGGAAGGAAACGCCTTTGTTTTCGTGGACGACGTAAGTAAGCTGCACTCTAAAGGAACATTTTTTCATTTTGGGAAATATGCATATTGATTTTCTAGCCAACACTTAGACAAGAAGATTGTTCCCACAGTAAATATGTAGCTGCAGCCAGCTTCAGTAGTGTCCAAGATGAAGCCTACACATGTTTTCCAGACTCATGTAATCTGTGACACCACTGATCAATGCAGATTTATTTATACATGAATTAGTCTTCATAGTTGATCATTATAGCTGAATCTCTGGGAGTCACTGACAGCAGACTAAGAGAAGGATCCAGATTCCTGAATTGTTTCTGATCTCACAGGACAGGACTCTTCCCGGAGAGTGGACGACAACCGACCGATCGACCGACCGTCACCGAACCGACCGATATAAGCTGTGACACCACTGATCAATGCAGATTTATTTCAACATGAATTAGTCTTCATAGTTGATCATTATAGCTGACCCTCTTTGAGACACTGACAGCAGACTAAGAGAAGGATCCAGATTCCTGACTTGTTTCTGATCTCACAGGACAGGACTCTTCCCGGAGAGTGGACGACAACAGAACCACACCAAGCCAGCAGCATCACACAACCAGTCTGATGTGAGGAAGCTCCAGCACCACAGCAGTCCACTCAACACACTTAACCGCCTTCAGCTCCACACTTTACACACTGGACTGATCTCATGTTTATATCAGTCAAAAAAACAAAAACTCAGCCATGTAACATGATCCTGTGTTCAGTCTCATACTGATGTTGGTTAACATGAATCTTCTTCAGTAGTAAATCAGTTGAAGGTTATATAAGACACCATTATTTATTTGTATTTTTACAGAGACTCAGACTGAGTGTTGCTGTAGTTCAGGAGCTCCTTTACACCTTTACAACAATGAAGAAATGCTGATTCCCGACCAGGTCAGATGGATGACGGACCACAAGACGGACAGTACGAACGGAAACGCCTGTGTTTTTATGGACGACGTAAGTAAGCTGCACTCTAAAGGAACATTTTGTCATTTTGGGAAATATGCATATTGATTTTCTAGCCAACAGTTAGACAAGAAGATTGTTACCACTGTAAATATGTAGCTGCAGCCAGCTTCAGTAGTGTCCAAGATGAAGCCTACACATGTTTTCCAGACTCATATAACCTGTGACACCACTGATCAATGCAGATTTATTTCAACATGAATTAGTCTTCATAATTGATTATTACAGCTGACGTCTGGGAGACACTGACAGCAGACTAAGAGACGGATCCAGATTCCTGACTTGTTTCTGATCTCACACGACAGGACTCTTCCCGGAGAGTGGACGACAACCGAACCACACCAAGCCAGCAGCATCACACAACCAGTCTGATGTGAGGAAGCTCCAGCACCACAGCAGTCCACTCAACACACTGAACCACCTTCAGCTCTTCAGCTTTACACGCTGGACTGATCTCATGTTTATATGAGTCAAAAAAACATAAATTCAGCCATGTAACATGATCCTGTGTTCAGTCTCAGACTGATTTTGGTTAACATGAATCTTCTTCAGTAGTAAATCAGTTGAAGGTTATATAAAACACCATTATTTATTTGTATTTTTACAGAGACTCAGACTGAGTGTTGCTGTAGTTCAGCGGCTCCTTTACAACAATGAAGAAATGCTGATTCCCGACCAGGTCAGATGTATGACGGACCACAAGACGGACAGAACGGACGGAAACGCCTGTGTTTTTATGGACGACGTAAGTAAGCTGCATTCGAAAGGAACATTTTGTCATTTTGGGAAATATGCATATTGATTTTCTAGCCAACAGTTAGACAAGAAGATTGTTACCGCAGTAAATATGTAGCTGCAGCCAGCTTCAGTAGTGTCCAAGATGAAGCCTACACATGTTTTCCAGACTCATATAACCTGTGACACCACTGATCAATGCAGATTTATTTCAACATGAATTAGTCTTCATAGTTGAATAATATAGCTGAAGTCTGGGAGACACTGACAGCAGACTAACAGAAGGATCCAGATTCCTGACTTGTTTCTGATCTCACAGGACAGGACTCTTCCCGGAGAGTGGACGACAACCGAACCACACCAAGCCAGCAGCATCACACAACCAGTCTGATGTGAGGAAGCTCCAGCACCACAGCAGTCCACTCAACACACTGAACCGCCTTCAGCACCATACTTTACACACTGGACTGATCTCAAGTTTATATGAGTCAAAAAAACATAAATTCAGCCATGTAACATGATCCTGTGTTCAGTCTCAGACTGATTTTGGTTAACATGAATCTTCTTCAGTAGTAAATCAGTTGAAGGTTATATAAAACACCATTATTTATTTGTATTTTTACAGAGACTCAGACTGAGTGTTGCTGTAGTTCAGCGGCTCCTTTACAACAATGAAGAAATGCTGATTCCCGACCAGGTCAGATGGATGACGGACCTCAAGACGGACAGAACGGACGGAAACGCCTGTGTTTTCATGGACGACGTAAGTAAGCTGCACATTAAAGGAACATTTTGTCATTTTGGGAAATATGAATATTGATTTTATAGCCAACAGTTAGACAAGACGTTTGTTACCACTGTAAATATGTAGCTGCAGCCAGCTTCAGCAGTGTCCAAGATGAAGCCTACACATGTTTTCCAGACTCATGTAATCTGTGACACCACTGATCAATGCAGATTTATTTCAACATGAAGTAGTCTTCATAGTTGATTATTATAGCTGAATCTCTGGGAGACACTGATAGCAGACTAAGAGACGGATCCAGATTTCTGACTTGTTTCTGATCTCACAGGACAGGACTCTTCCCGGAGAGTGGACATGAACCGAACCACACCAAGCCAGCAGCATCACACAACCAGTCTGATGTGAGGAAGCTCCAGCACCACAGCAGTCCACTCAACACACTGAACCACCTTCAGCTATTCAGCTTTACACGCTGGACTGATCTCATGTTTATATCAGTCAAAAAAACAACAACTCAGCCATGAAACATGATCCTGTGTTCAGTCTCATACTGATGTTGGTTAACATGAATTTTCTTCAGTAGTAAATCAGTTGAAGGTTATATAAAACACCATTATTTATTTGTATTTTTACAGAGACTCAGACTGAGTGTTGCTGTAGTTCAGCGGCTCCCCTTTACAACAATGAAGAAATGCTGATTCCCGACCAGGTCAGATGGATGACGGACCACAAGACGGACAGAACGGACGGAAACGCCTCTGTTTACGTGGACTAAGTAAGTGAGCTGCACATTAAAGGAACATTTTGTCATTTTGGGAAATATGCATGTTGATTTTCTAGCCAACAGTTAGACAAAAAGATTGTTACCACTGTAAATATGTAGCTGCAGCCAGCTTCAGTAGTGTCCAAGATGAAGCCTACACATGTTTTCCAGACTCATATAACCTGTGACACCACTGATCAATACAGATTTATTTCAACATGAATTAGTCTTCATAGTTGATCATTTTAGCTGAATCTCTGGGAGTCACTGACAGCAGACTAAGAGAAGGATCCACATTTCTGACTTGTTTCTGATCTCACATGACAGGACTCTTCCCGGAGAGTGGTCGACAACCGACCCACACCAAGCCAGCAGCATCACACAACTAGTCTGATGTGAGGAAGCTCCAGCACCACAGCAGTCCACTCAACACACTGAACCACCTTCAGCTCCACACTGTACACACTGGACTGATGTAATGTTCATTTCAGACAAAAAACACAAAAACTCAGCCATGTAACATGATCCTGTGTTCAGTCTCAGACTGATGTTGGTTAACATGAATCTTCTTCAGTAGTAAATCAGTTGAAAGTTATATAAAACACCATTATTTATTTGTATTTTTACAGAGACTCAGACTGAGTGTTGCTGTAGTTCAGCGGCTCCTTTACAACAATGAAGAAATTCTGATTCCCGAACAGGTCAGATGGATGACGGACCACGAGACGGACAGAATGGTCGGAAACGCCTGTGCTTTCGTGGACTAGGTAAGTAAGCTGCACTCTAAAGGAACATTTTGTCATTTTGGGAAATATGCATATTGATTTTCTAGCCAACAGTTAGAAAAGAAGATTGGTACCACTGTAAATATGTAGCTGCAGCCAGCTTCAGTAGTATCAAAGATGAAGCCTATACGTGTTTTCCAGACTCATGTAATCTGTGACACCACTGATCAATGCAGATTTATTTATACATGAATTAGTCTTCATAATTGATTATTACAGCTGACGTCTGGGAGACACTGACAGCAGACTAAGAGACGGATCCAGATTCCTGACTTGTTTCTGATCTCACACGACAGGACTCTTCCCGGAGAGTGGACGACAACCGACCCACACCAAGCCAGCAGCATCACACAACCAGTCTGATGTGAGGAAGCTCCAGCACCACAGCAGTCCACTCAACACACTGAACCACCTTCAGCTCTTCAGCTTTACACGCTGGACTGATCTCATGTTTATATCAGTCAAAAAAACAACAACTCAGCCATGTAACATGATCCTGTGTTCAGTCTCATACTGATGTTGGTTAACATGAAACTTCTTCAATTGTAAATCAGTTGAAGGTTATATAAAACACCATTATTCATTTGTATTTTTACAGAGACTCAGACTGAGTGTTGCTGTAGTTCAGCGGCTCCTTTACAACAATGAAGAAATGATGATTCCCGACCAGGTCAGATGGATGACGGACCACAAGACGGACAGAACGGACGGAAACGCCTGTGTTTTTATGGACGACGTAAGTAAGCTGCACTCTAAAGGAACATTTTTTCATTTTGGGAAATATGAATATTGATTTTATAGCCAACAGTTAGACACCAGAAGGTTGTTACCACTGTAAATATGTAGCTGCAGCCAGCTTCAGTAGTGTCCAAGATGAAGCCTACACATGTTTTCCAGACTCATGTAATCTCTGACACCGCTGATTAATGCAGATATATTTCAACATGAATTAGTCTTCGTCGTTGATTATTATAGCTGAAGTCTGGGAGACACTGACAGCAGACTAAGAGAAGGATCCAGATTCCTGACTTGTTTCTGATCTCACAGGACAGGACTCTTCCCGGAGAGTGGACGACAACCGACCCACACCAAGCCAGCAGCATCACACAACCAGTCTGATGTGAGGAAACTCCAGCACCACAGCAGTCCACTCAACACACTGAACCACCTTCAGCTCCACGCTTTACACACTGGACTGATCTCATGTTTATATCAGTCAAAAAAACATAAATTCAGCCATGTAACATGATCCTGTGTTCAGTCTCAGACTGATGTTGGTTAACATGAATCTTCTTCAGTAGTAAATCAGTTGAAGGTTATATAAAACACCATTTTTATTTGTATTTTTACAGAGACTCAGACTGAGTGTTGCTGTAGTTCAGCAGCTCCTTTACAACAATGAAGAAATGCTGATTCCCGACCAGGTCAGATGGATGACGGACCACAAGACGGACAGAACGGAAGGAAACGCCTGTGTTTTCGTGGACGACGTAAGTAAGCTGCACTCTAAAGGAACATTTTTTCATTTTGGGAAATATGCATATTGATTTTCTAGCCAACACTTAGACAAGAAGATTGTTCCCACAGTAAATATGTAGCTGCAGCCAGCTTCAGTAGTGTCCAAGATGAAGCCTACACATGTTTTCCAGACTCATGTAATCTGTGACACCACTGATCAATGCAGATTTATTTCAACATGAATTAGTCTTCATAGTTGATCATTATAGCTGAATCTCTGGGAGTCACTGACAGCAGACTAAGAGAAGGATCCAGATTCCTGAATTGTTTCTGATCTCACAGGACAGGACTCTTCCCGGAGAGTGGACGACAACCGACCCACACCAAGCCAGCAGCATCACACAACCAGTCTGATGTGAGGAAGCTCCAGCACCACAGCAGTCCACTCAACACACTTAACCGCCTTCAGCTCCACACTTTACACACTGGACTGATCTCATGTTTATATCAGTCAAAAATACAACAACTCAGCCATGTAACATGATCCTGTGTTCAGTCTCATACTGATGTTGGTTAACATGAATCTTCTTCAGTAGTAAATCAGTTGAAGGTTATATAAGACACCATTATTTATTTGTATTTTTACAGAGACTCAGACTGAGTGTTGCTGTAGTTCAGCGGCTCCTTTACAACAATGAAGAAATGCTGATTCCCGACCAGGTCAGATGGATGACGGACCACAAGACGGACAGAACGGACGGAAACGCCTGTGTTTTTATGGACGACGTAAGTAAGCTGCACTCTAAAGGAACATTTTGTCATTTTGGGAAATATGCATATTGATTTTCTAGCCAACAGTTAGACAAGAAGATTGTTACCACTGTAAATATGTAGCTGCAGCCAGCTTCAGTAGTGTCAAAGATGACGCCTACACATGTTTTCCAGACTCATATAAGCTGTGACACCACTGATCAATGCAGATTTATTTCAACATGAATTAGTCTTCATAGTTGATCATTATAGCTGACTCTCTTTGAGACACTGACAGCAGACTAAGAGAAGGATCCAGATTCCTGACTTGTTTCTGATCTCACAGGACAGGACTCTTCCCGGAGAGGGGACGACAACCGAACCACACCAAGCCAGCAGCATCACGCAACCAGTCTGATGTGAGGAAGCTCCAGCACCACAGCAGTCCACTCAACACACTGAACCACCTTCAGCTATTCAGCTTTACACGCTGGACTGATCTCATGTTTATATCAGTCAAAAAAACAACAACTCAGCCATGAAACATGATCCTGTGTTCAGTCTCATACTGATGTTGGTTAACATGAATTTTCTTCAGTAGTAAATCAGTTGAAGGTTATATAAAACACCATTATTTATTTGTATTTTTACAGAGACTCAGACTGAGTGTTGCTGTAGTTCAGCGGCTCTTTTACACCTTTACAACAATGAAGAAATGCTGATTCCCGACCAGGTCAGATGGATGACGGACCACAAGACGGACAGAACGGACGGAAACGCCTCTGTTTACGTGGACTAAGTAAGTGAGCTGCACATTAAAGGAACATTTTGTCATTTTGGGAAATATGCATGTTGATTTTCTAGCCAACAGTTAGACAAGAAGATTGTTACCACTGTAAATATGTAGCTGCAGCCAGCTTCAGTAGTGTCCAAGATGAAGCCTACACATGTTTTCCAGACTCATATAACCTGTGACACCACTGATCAATGCAGATTTATTTCAACATGAATTAGTCTTAATAGTTGATCATTTTAGCTGAATCTCTGGGAGTCACTGACAGCAGACTAAGAGAAGGATCCAGATTTCTGACTTGTTTCTGATCTCACATGACAGGACTCTTCCCGAAGAGTGGTCGACAACCGACCCACACCAAGCCAGCAGCATCACACAACTAGTCTGATGTGAGGAAGCTCCAGCACCACAGCAGTCCACTCAACACACTGAACCACCTTCAGCTCCACACTGTACACACTGGACTGATGTAATGTTCATTTCAGACAAAAAACACAAAAACTCAGCCATGTAACATGATCCTGTGTTCAGTCTCAGACTGATGTTGGTTAACATGAATCTTCTTCAGTAGTAAATCAGTTGAAAGTTATATAAAACACCATTATTTATTTGTATTTTTACAGAGACTCAGACTGAGTGTTGCTGTAGTTCAGCGGCTCCTTTACAACAATGAAGAAATGCTGATTCCCGACCAGGTCAGATGGATGACGGACCACGAGATGGACAGAACGGTCGGAAACGCCTGTGCTTTCGTGGACTAGGTAAGTAAGCTGCACTCTAAAGGAACATTTTGTCATTTTGGGAAATATGCATATTGATTTTCTAGCCAACAGTTAGAAAAGAAGATTGGTACCACTGTAAATATGTAGCTGCAGCCAGCTTCAGTAGTGTCCAAGATGAAGCCTACACATGTTTTCCAGACTCATGTAATCTGTGACACCACTGATCAATGCAGATTTATTTATACATGAATTAGTCTTCATAATTGATTATTACAGCTGACGTCTGGGAGACACTGACAGCAGACTAAGAGACGGATCCAGATTCCTGACTTGTTTCTGATCTCACACGACAGGACTCTTCCCGGAGAGTGGACGACAACCGACCCACACCAAGCCAGCAGCATCACACAACCAGTCTGATGTGAGGAAGCTCCAGCACCACAGCAGTCCACTCAACACACTGAACCACCTTCAGCTCTTCAGCTTTACACGCTGGACTGATCTCATGTTTATATCAGTCAAAAAAACAACAACTCAGCCATGTAACATGATCCTGTGTTCAGTCTCATACTGATGTTGGTTAACATGAAACTTCTTCAATTGTAAATCAGTTGAAGGTTATATAAAACACCATTATTCATTTGTATTTTTACAGAGACTCAGACTGAGTGTTGCTGTAGTTCAGCGGTTCCTTTACAACAATGAAGAAATGATGATTCCCGACCAGGTCAGATGGATGACGGACCACAAGACGGACAGAACGGACGGAAACGCCTGTGTTTTTATGGACGACGTAAGTAAGCTGCACTCTAAAGGAACATTTTTTCATTTTGGGAAATATGAATATTGATTTTATAGCCAACAGTTAGACACCAGAAGGTTGTTACCACTGTAAATATGTAGCTGCAGCCAGCTTCAGTAGTGTCCAAGATGAAGCCTACACATGTTTTCCAGACTCATGTAATCTCTGACACCGCTGATTAATGCAGATATATTTCAACATGAATTAGTCTTCGTCGTTGATTATTATAGCTGAAGTCTGGGAGACACTGACAGCAGACTAAGAGAAGGATCCAGATTCCTGACTTGTTTCTGATCTCACAGGACAGGACTCTTCCCGGAGAGTGGACGACAACCGACCCACACCAAGCCAGCAGCATCACACAACCAGTCTGATGTGAGGAAACTCCAGCACCACAGCAGTCCACTCAACACACTGAACCACCTTCAGCTCCACGCTTTACACACTGGACTGATCTCATGTTTATATCAGTCAAAAAAACATAAATTCAGCCATGTAACATGATCCTGTGTTCAGTCTCAGACTGATGTTGGTTAACATGAATCTTCTTCAGTAGTAAATCAGTTGAAGGTTATATAAGACACCATTATTTATTTGTATTTTTACAGAGACTCAGACTGAGTGTTGCTGTAGTTCAGCGGCTCCTTTACAACAATGAAGAAATGCTGATTCCCGACCAGGTCAGATGGATGACGGACCACAAGACGGAGAGAACGGACGGAAACGCCTGTGTTTTTATGGACGACGTAAGTAAGCTGCACTCTAAAGGAACATTTTGTCATTTTGGGAAATATGCATATTGATTTTCTAGCCAACAGTTAGACAAGAAGATTGTTACCACTGTAAATATGTAGCTGCAGCCAGCTTCAGTAGTGTCAAAGATGACGCCTACACATGTTTTCCAGACTCATATAAGCTGTGACACCACTGATCAATGCAGATTTATTTCAACATGAATTAGTCTTCATAGTTGATCATTATAGCTGACTCTCTTTGAGACACTGACAGCAGACTAAGAGAAGGATCCAGATTCCTGACTTGTTTCTGATCTCACAGGACAGGACTCTTCCCGGAGAGGGGACGACAACCGAACCACACCAAGCCAGCAGCATCACGCAACCAGTCTGATGTGAGGAAGCTCCAGCACCACAGCAGTCCACTCAACACACTGAACCACCTTCAGCTATTCAGCTTTACACGCTGGACTGATCTCATGTTTATATCAGTCAAAAAAACAACAACTCAGCCATGAAACATGATCCTGTGTTCAGTCTCATACTGATGTTGGTTAACATGAATTTTCTTCAGTAGTAAATCAGTTGAAGGTTATATAAAACACCATTATTTATTTGTATTTTTACAGAGACTCAGACTGAGTGTTGCTGTAGTTCAGCGGCTCTTTTACACCTTTACAACAATGAAGAAATGCTGATTCCCGACCAGGTCAGATGGATGACGGACCACAAGACGGACAGAACGGACGGAAACGCCTCTGTTTACGTGGACTAAGTAAGTGAGCTGCACATTAAAGGAACATTTTGTCATTTTGGGAAATATGCATGTTGATTTTCTAGCCAACAGTTAGACAAGAAGATTGTTACCACTGTAAATATGTAGCTGCAGCCAGCTTCAGTAGTGTCCAAGATGAAGCCTACACATGTTTTCCAGACTCATATAACCTGTGACACCACTGATCAATGCAGATTTATTTCAACATGAATTAGTCTTAATAGTTGATCATTTTAGCTGAATCTCTGGGAGTCACTGACAGCAGACTAAGAGAAGGATCCAGATTTCTGACTTGTTTCTGATCTCACATGACAGGACTCTTCCCGGAGAGTGGTCGACAACCGACCCACACCAAGCCAGCAGCATCACACAACTAGTCTGATGTGAGGAAGCTCCAGCACCACAGCAGTCCACTCAACACACTGAACCACCTTCAGCTCCACACTGTACACACTGGACTGATGTAATGTTCATTTCAGACAAAAAACACAAAAACTCAGCCATGTAACATGATCCTGTGTTCAGTCTCAGACTGATGTTGGTTAACATGAATCTTCTTCAGTAGTAAATCAGTTGAAAGTTATATAAAACACCATTATTTATTTGTATTTTTACAGAGACTCAGACTGAGTGTTGCTGTAGTTCAGCGGCTCCTTTACAACAATGAAGAAATGCTGATTCCCGACCAGGTCAGATGGATGACGGACCACGAGATGGACAGAACGGTCGGAAACGCCTGTGCTTTCGTGGACTAGGTAAGTAAGCTGCACTCTAAAGGAACATTTTGTCATTTTGGGAAATATGCATATTGATTTTCTAGCCAACAGTTAGAAAAGAAGATTGGTACCACTGTAAATATGTAGCTGCAGCCAGCTTCAGTAGTGTCCAAGATGAAGCCTACACATGTTTTCCAGACTCATGTAATCTGTGACACCACTGATCAATGCAGATTTATTTATACATGAATTAGTCTTCATAATTGATTATTACAGCTGACGTCTGGGAGACACTGACAGCAGACTAAGAGACGGATCCAGATTCCTGACTTGTTTCTGATCTCACACGACAGGACTCTTCCCGGAGAGTGGACGACAACCGACCCACACCAAGCCAGCAGCATCACACAACCAGTCTGATGTGAGGAAGCTCCAGCACCACAGCAGTCCACTCAACACACTGAACCACCTTCAGCTCTTCAGCTTTACACGCTGGACTGATCTCATGTTTATATCAGTCAAAAAAACAACAACTCAGCCATGTAACATGATCCTGTGTTCAGTCTCATACTGATGTTGGTTAACATGAAACTTCTTCAATTGTAAATCAGTTGAAGGTTATATAAAACACCATTATTCATTTGTATTTTTACAGAGACTCAGACTGAGTGTTGCTGTAGTTCAGCGGTTCCTTTACAACAATGAAGAAATGATGATTCCCGACCAGGTCAGATGGATGACGGACCACAAGACGGACAGAACGGACGGAAACGCCTGTGTTTTTATGGACGACGTAAGTAAGCTGCACTCTAAAGGAACATTTTTTCATTTTGGGAAATATGAATATTGATTTTATAGCCAACAGTTAGACACCAGAAGGTTGTTACCACTGTAAATATGTAGCTGCAGCCAGCTTCAGTAGTGTCCAAGATGAAGCCTACACATGTTTTCCAGACTCATGTAATCTCTGACACCGCTGATTAATGCAGATATATTTCAACATGAATTAGTCTTCGTCGTTGATTATTATAGCTGAAGTCTGGGAGACACTGACAGCAGACTAAGAGAAGGATCCAGATTCCTGACTTGTTTCTGATCTCACAGGACAGGACTCTTCCCGGAGAGTGGACGACAACCGACCCACACCAAGCCAGCAGCATCACACAACCAGTCTGATGTGAGGAAACTCCAGCACCACAGCAGTCCACTCAACACACTGAACCACCTTCAGCTCCACGCTTTACACACTGGACTGATCTCATGTTTATATCAGTCAAAAAAACATAAATTCAGCCATGTAACATGATCCTGTGTTCAGTCTCAGACTGATGTTGGTTAACATGAATCTTCTTCAGTAGTAAATCAGTTGAAGGTTATATAAAACACCATTATTTATTTGTATTTTTACAGAGACTCAGACTGAGTGTTGCTGTAGTTCAGCGGCTCCTTTACAACAGTGAAGAAATGCTGATTCCCGACCAGGTCAGATGGATGACGGACCACAAGACGGACAGAACGGAAGGAAACGCCTGTGTTTTCGTGGACGACGTAAGTAAGCTGCACTCTAAAGGAAAATTTTGTCATTTTGGGAAATATGCATATTGATTTTCTAGCCAACACTTAGACAAGAAGATTGTTCCCACAGTAAATATGTAGCTGCAGCCAGCTTCAGTAGTGTCCAAGATGAAGCCTACACATGTTTTCCAGACTCATATAACCTGTGACACCACTGATCAATGCAGATTTATTTCAACATGAATTAGTCTTCATAGTTGATTATTATAGCTGAAGTCTGGGAGACACTGACAGCAGACTAACAGAAGGATCCAGATTCCTGACTTGTTTCTGATCTCACAGGACAGGACTCTTCCCGGAGAGTGGACGACAACAGAACCACACCAAGCCAGCAGCATCACACAACCAGTCTGATGTGAGGAAGCTCCAGCACCACAGCAGTCCACTCAACACACTGAACCATCTTCAGCTCTTCAGCTTTACACGCTGGACTGATCTCATGTTTATATTAGTCAAAAAAACAACAACTCAGCCATGTAACATGATCCTGTGTTCAATCTCATACTGATTTTTGTTAACATGAATGTTCTTCAGTAGTAAATCAGTTGAATGTTGTATAAAACACCATTATTTATTTGTATTTTTACAGAGACTCAGACTGAGTGTTGCTGTAGTTCAGCGGCTCCTTTACAACAATGAAGAAATGCTGATTCCCGACCAGGTCAGATGGATGACGGACCACAAGACGGACAGAACGGACGGAAACGCCTGTGTTTTTATGGACGACGTAAGTAAGCTGCACTCTAAAGGAACATTTTGTCATTTTGGGAAATATGCATATTGATTTTCTAGCCAACAGTTAGACAAGAAGATTGTTACCACTGTAAATATGTAGCTGCAGCCAGCTTCAGTAGTGTCAAAGATGACGCCTACACATGTTTTCCAGACTCATATAAGCTGTGACACCACTGATCAATGCAGATTTATTTCAACATGAATTAGTCTTCATAGTTGATCATTATAGCTGACCCTCTTTGAGACACTGACAGCAGACTAACAGAAGGATCCAGATTCCTGACTTGTTTCTGATCTCACAGGACAGGACTCTTCCCGGAGAGGGGACGACAACAGAACCACACCAAGCCAGCAGCATCACGCAACCAGTCTGATGTGAGGAAGCTCCAGCACCACAGCAGTCCACTCAACACACTGAACCACCTTCAGCTATTCAGCTTTACACGCTGGACTGATCTCATGTTTATATCAGTCAAAAAAAACAACAACTCAGCCATGAAACATGATCCTGTGTTCAGTCTCATACTGATGTTGGTTAACATGAATTTTCTTCAGTAGTAAATCAGTTGAAGGTTATATAAAACACCATTATTTATTTGTATTTTTACAGAGACTCAGACTGAGTGTTGCTGTAGTTCAGCGGCTCTTTTACACCTTTACAACAATGAAGAAATGCTGATTCCCGACCAGGTCAGATGGATGACGGACCACAAGACGGACAGAACGGACGGAAACGCCTCTGTTTACGTGGACTAAGTAAGTGAGCTGCACATTAAAGGAACATTTTGTCATTTTGGGAAATATGCATGTTGATTTTCTAGCCAACAGTTAGACAAGAAGATTGTTACCACTGTAAATATGTAGCTGCAGCCAGCTTCAGTAGTGTCCAAGATGAAGCCTACACATGTTTTCCAGACTCATATAACCTGTGACACCACTGATCAATGCAGATTTATTTCAACATGAATTAGTCTTCATAGTTGATCATTTTAGCTGAATCTCTGGGAGTCACTGACAGCAGACTAAGAGAAGGATCCACATTTCTGACTTGTTTCTGATCTCACATGACAGGACTCTTCCCGGAGAGTGGTCGACAACCGACCCACACCAAGCCAGCAGCATCACACAACCAGTCTGATGTGAGGAAGCTCCAGCACCACAGCAGTCAACTCAACACACTGAACCACCTACAGCTCCACACTGTCCCTGGCTATATACAACTCAGCCATGTAACATGATCCTGTGTTCAGTCTCAGACTGATGTTGGTTAACATGAATCTTCTTCAGTAGTAAATCAGTTGAAAGTTATATAAAACACCATTATTTATTTGTATTTTTACAGAGACTCAGACTGAGTGTTGCTGTAGTTCAGCGGCTCCTTTACAACAATGAAGAAATGCTGATTCCCGAACAGGTCAGATGGATGACGGACCACGAGACGGACAGAATGGTCGGAAACGCCTGTGCTTTCGTGGACTAGGTAAGTAAGCTGCACTCTAAAGGAACATTTTGTCATTTTGGGAAATATGCATATTGATTTTCTAGCCAACAGTTAGAAAAGAAGATTGGTACCACTGTAAATATGTAGCTGCAGCCAGCTTCAGTAGTGTCCAAGATGAAGCCTACACATGTTTTCCAGACTCATGTAATCTGTGACACCACTGATCAATGCAGATTTATTTATACATGAATTAGTCTTCATAATTGATTATTACAGCTGACGTCTGGGAGACACTGACAGCAGACTAAGAGACGGATCCAGATTCCTGACTTGTTTCTGATCTCACACGACAGGACTCTTCCCGGAGAGTGGACGACAACCGACCCACACAAAGCCAGCAGCATCACACAACCAGTCTGATGTGAGGAAGCTCCAGCACCACAGCAGTCCACTCAACACACTGAACCACCTTCAGCTCTTCAGCTTTACACGCTGGACTGATCTCATGTTTATATTAGTCAAAAACATAAATTCAGACATGTAACATGATCCTGTGTTCAGTGTCACACTGATGTTGGTTAACATGAATCTTCTTCAGTAGTAAATCAGTTGAAGGTTATATAAAACACCATTATTTATTTGTATTTTTACAGAGACTCAGACTGAGTGTTGCTGTAGTTCAGCGGCTCCTTTACAACAATGAAGAAATGCTGATTCCCGACCAGGTCAGATGGATGACGGCCCACAAGACGGACAGAACGGACAGAAACGCCTGTGTTTTTATGGACGACGTAAGTAAGCTGCACATTAAAGGAACATTTTGTCATTTTGGGAAATATGAATATTGATTTTCTAGCCAACAGTTAGACAAGAAGGTTGGTACCACTGTAAATATGTAGCTGCAGCCAGCTTCAGTAATGTCCAAGATGAAGCCTACACATGTTTTCCAGACTCATATAACCTGTGACACCACTGATCAATGCAGATTTATTTCAACATGAATTAGTCTTCATAGTTGATTATTATAGCTGAAGTCTGGGAGACACTGACAGCAGACTAACAGAAGGATCCAGATTCCTGACTTGTTTCTGATCTCACAGGACAGGACTCTTCCCGGAGAGTGGACGACAACAGAACCACACCAAGCCAGCAGCTTCACACAACCAGTCTGATGTGAGGAAGCTCCAGCACCACAGCAGTCCACTCAACACACCTGAACCGCCTTCAGCTCCACACTTTACACACTGGACTGATCTCATGTTTATATTAGTCAAAAAAACAACAACTCAGCCATGTAACATGATCCTGTGTTCAATCTCATACTGATTTTTGTTAATATGAATGTTCTTCAGTAGTAAATCAGTTGAATGTTGTATAAAACACCATTATTTATTTGTATTTTTTTACAGAGACTCAGACTGAGTGTTGCTGTAGTTCAGTGGCTCATTTACAACAATGAAGAAATGCTGATTCCCGACCAGGTCAGATAGATGACGGACCAAAAGACGGATAGAACGGACGGAAACGCCTGAGTTTTTGTGGACGACGTAAGTAAGCTGCACTCTAAAGGAACATTTTGTCATTTTGGGAAATATGCATATTGATTTTCTAGCCAACAGTTAGACAAGAAGATTGTTACCACTGTAAATATGTAGCTGCAGCCAGCTTCAGTAGTGTCAAAGATGACGCCTACACATGTTTTCCAGACTCATATAAGCTGTGACACCACTGATCAATGCAGATTTATTTCAACATGAATTAGTCTTCATAGTTGATCATTATAGCTGACCCTCTTTGAGACACTGACAGCAGACTAAGAGAAGGATCCAGATTCCTGACTTGTTTCTGATCTCACATGACAGGACTCTTCCCGGAGAGTGGACGACAACAGAACCACACCAAGCCAGCAGCATCACACAACCAGTCTGATGTGAGGAAGCTCCAGCACCACAGCAGTCCACTCAACACACTGAACCACCTTCAGCTCCACACTGTACACACTGGACTGATGTAATGTTCATTTCAGACAAAAAACACAAAAACTCAGCCATGTAACATGATCCTGTGTTCAGTCTCAGACTGATGTTGGTTAACATGAATCTTCTTCAGTAGTAAATCAGTTGAAAGTTATATAAAACACCATTATTTATTTGTATTTTTACAGAGACTCAGACTGAGTGTTGCTGTAGTTCAGCGGCTCCTTTACAACAATGAAGAAATGCTGATTCCCGAACAGGTCAGATGGATGACGGACCACGAGACGGACAGAATGGTCGGAAACGCCTGTGCTTTCGTGGACTAGGTAAGTAAGCTGCACTCTAAAGGAACATTTTGTCATTTTGGGAAATATGCATATTGATTTTCTAGCCAACAGTTAGAAAAGAAGATTGGTACCACTGTAAATATGTAGCTGCAGCCAGCTTCAGTAGTATCAAAGATGAAGCCTATACATGTTTTCCAGACTCATGTAATCTGTGACACCACTGATCAATGCAGATTTATTTATACATGAATTAGTCTTCATAATTGATTATTACAGCTGACGTCTGGGAGACACTGACAGCAGACTAAGAGACGGATCCAGATTCCTGACTTGTTTCTGATCTCACACGACAGGACTCTTCCCGGAGAGTGGACGACAACCGACCCACACCAAGCCAGCAGCATCACACAACCAGTCTGATGTGAGGAAAGCTCCAGCACCACAGCAGTCCACTCAACACACTGAACCACCTTCAGCTCTTCAGCTTTACACGCTGGACTGATCTCATGTTTATATCAGTCAAAAAAACAACAACTCAGCCATGTAACATGATCCTGTGTTCAGTCTCATACTGATGTTGGTTAACATGAAACTTCTTCAATTGTAAATCAGTTGAAGGTTATATAAAACACCATTATTCATTTGTATTTTTACAGAGACTCAGACTGAGTGTTGCTGTAGTTCAGCGGTTCCTTTACAACAATGAAGAAATGATGATTCCCGACCAGGTCAGATGGATGACGGACCACAAGACGGACAGAACGGACGGAAACGCCTGTGTTTTTATGGACGACGTAAGTAAGCTGCACTCTAAAGGAACATTTTTTCATTTTGGGAAATATGAATATTGATTTTATAGCCAACAGTTAGACACCAGAAGGTTGTTACCACTGTAAATATGTAGCTGCAGCCAGCTTCAGTAGTGTCCAAGATGAAGCCTACACATGTTTTCCAGACTCATGTAATCTCTGACACCGCTGATTAATGCAGATATATTTCAACATGAATTAGTCTTCGTCGTTGATTATTATAGCTGAAGTCTGGGAGACACTGACAGCAGACTAAGAGAAGGATCCAGATTCCTGACTTGTTTCTGATCTCACAGGACAGGACTCTTCCCGGAGAGTGGACGACAACCGACCCACACCAAGCCAGCAGCATCACACAACCAGTCTGATGTGAGGAAACTCCAGCACCACAGCAGTCCACTCAACACACTGAACCACCTTCAGCTCCACGCTTTACACACTGGACTGATCTCATGTTTATATCAGTCAAAAAAACATAAATTCAGCCATGTAACATGATCCTGTGTTCAGTCTCAGACTGATGTTGGTTAACATGAATCTTCTTCAGTAGTAAATCAGTTGAAGGTTATATAAAACACCATTATTTATTTGTATTTTTACAGAGACTCAGACTGAGTGTTGCTGTAGTTCAGCGGCTCCTTTACAACAGTGAAGAAATGCTGATTCCCGACCAGGTCAGATGGATGTCGGACCACAAGACGGACAGAACGGAAGGAAACGCCTGTGTTTTCGTGGACGACGTAAGTAAGCTGCACTCTAAAGGAAAATTTTGTCATTTTGGGAAATATGCATATTGATTTTCTAGCCAACACTTAGACAAGAAGATTGTTCCCACAGTAAATATGTAGCTGCAGCCAGCTTCAGTAGTGTCCAAGATGAAGCCTACACATGTTTTCCAGACTCATGTAATCTGTGACACCACTGATCAATGCAGATTTATTTATACATGAATTAGTCTTCATAGTTGATCATTATAGCTGAATCTCTGGGAGTCACTGACAGCAGACTAAGAGAAGGCTCCACATTCCTGACTTGTTTCTGATCTCACAGGACAGGACTCTTCCTGGAGAGTGGACGACAACCGACCCACACCAAGCCAGCAGCATCACACAACCAGTCTGATGTGAGGAAGCTCCAGCACCACAGCAGTCAACTCAACACACTGAACCACCTTCAGCTCTTCAGCTTTACACGCTGGACTGATCTCATGTTTATATTAGTCAAAAAAACATAAATTCAGCCATGTAACATGATCCTGTGTTCAGTGTCACACTGATGTTGGTTAACATGAATCTTCTTCAGTAGTAAATCAGTTGAAGGTTATATAAAACACCATTATTTATTTGTATTTTTACAGAGACTCAGACTGAGTGTTGCTGTAGTTCAGCGGCTCCTTTACAACAATGAAGAAATGCTGATTCCCGACCCGGTCAGATGGATGACGGCCCACAAGACGGACAGAACGGACAGAAACGCCTGTGTTTTTATGGACGACGTAAGTAAGCTGCACATTAAAGGAACATTTTGTCATTTTGGGAAATATGAATATTGATTTTCTAGCCAACAGTTAGACAAGAAGGTTGGTACCACTGTAAATATGTAGCTGCAGCCAGCTTCAGTAGTGTCCAAGATGAAGCCTACACATGTTTTCCAGACTCATATAACCTGTGACACCACTGATCAATGCAGATTTATTTCCACATGAATTAGTCTTCATAGTTGATTATTATAGCTGAAGTCTGGGAGACACTGACAGCAGACTAACAGAAGGATCCAGATTCCTGACTTGTTTCTGATCTCACAGGACAGGACTCTTCCCGGAGAGTGGACGACAACCGAACCACACCAAGCCAGCAGCATCACACAACCAGTCTGATGTGAGGAAGCTCCAGCACCACAGCAGTCCACTCAACACACTGAACCGCCTTCAGCTCCACACTTTACACACTGGACTGATCTCATGTTTATATTAGTCAAAAAAACAACAACTCAGCCATGTAACATGATCCTGTGTTCAATCTCATACTGATTTTTGTTAACATGAATCTTCTTCAGTAGTAAATCAGTTGAAGGTTATATAAAACACCATTATTTATTTGTATTTTTACAGAGACTCAGACTCGAGTGTTGCTGTAGTTCAGGAAAAACATTCCCCCGAACGACCAAAAGACGATAGAACGACGACCCGATTGCGCAAGAAGCCACCAAAGAACATTTCATTTTGGAAATATCATATTATTTCTACCACAGTTAGACAAGAAGATTGTCCACTTAAATATTACTCACCACTCAGAGCAAAGATGACCCACACATGTTTCCAACTCATATAACTGGCACCCCTGCGTTTCCGCATTCTTTTCTTCCCCCCTTCCCCCCACCCTAAGATCCTCCTTCCTCCCTCTTCTTCTCCCCACAACACTCCTCCCCCAAAAGACGACAACAAACACCCCACCCAACCAGCATCACACAACCAGTCTGATGTGAGGAAGCTCCAGCCCCAGCGCCCCCCCCCGCCTCGCCCCCCCCTTCCCCCCGGCGCCTTTGGCTACATGAATCCCAATCTTCCCTTTTTAACCACTCCCCTACAACAATGAAGAAATGCTGATTCCCGACCAGGTCAGATGGATGACGGACCAAAAGACGGATAGAACGGACGGAAACGCCTGAGTTTTTGTGGACGACGTAAGTGAGCTGCACACTAAAGGAACATTTTGTCATTTTGGGAAATATGAATGTTGATTTTATAGTCAACAGTTAGACAAGAAGATTGTTACCACTGTAAATATGTAGCTGCAGCCAGCTTCAGTAGTGTCCAAGATGAAGCCTACACATGTTTTCCAGACTCATATAACCTGTGACACCACTGATCAATGCAGATTTATTTCAACATGAATTAGTCTTCATAATTGATCATTTTAGCTGAATCTCTGGGAGTCACTGACAGCAGACTAAGAGAAGGATCCAGATTTCTGACTTGTTTCTGATCTCACATGACAGGACTCTTCCCGGAGAGTGGTCGACAACCGACCCACACCAAGCCAGCAGCATCACACAACTAGTCTGATGTGAGGAAGCTCCAGCACCACAGCAGTCCACTCAACACACTGAACCACCTTCAGCTCCACACTGTACACACTGGACTGATGTAATGTTCATTTCAGACAAAAAACACAAAAACTCAGCCATGTAACATGATCCTGTGTTCAGTCTCAGACTGATGTTGGTTAACATGAATCTTCTTCAGTAGTAAATCAGTTGAAAGTTATATAAAACACCATTATTTATTTGTATTTTTACAGAGACTCAGACTGAGTGTTGCTGTAGTTCAGCGGCTCCTTTACAACAATGAAGAAATGCTGATTCCCGACCAGGTCAGATGGATGACGGACCACGAGATGGACAGAACGGTCGGAAACGCCTGTGCTTTCGTGGACTAGGTAAGTAAGCTGCACTCTAAAGGAACATTTTGTCATTTTGGGAAATATGCATATTGATTTTCTAGCCAACAGTTAGAAAAGAAGATTGGTACCACAGTAAATATGTAGCTGCAGCCAGCTTCAGTAGTGTCCAAGATGAAGCCTACACATGTTTTCCAGACTCATGTAATCTGTGACACCACTGATCAATGCAGATTTATTTATACATGAATTAGTCTTCATAATTGATTATTACAGCTGACGTCTGGGAGACACTGACAGCAGACTAAGAGACGGATCCAGATTCCTGACTTGTTTCTGATCTCACACGACAGGACTCTTCCCGGAGAGTGGACGACAACCGACCCACACCAAGCCAGCAGCATCACACAACCAGTCTGATGTGAGGAAACTCCAGCACCACAGCAGTCCACTCAACACACTGAACCACCTTCAGCTCTTCAGCTTTACACGCTGGACTGATCTCATGTTTATATCAGTCAAAAAAACAACAACTCAGCCATGTAACATGATCCTGTGTTCAGTCTCATACTGATGTTGGTTAACATGAAACTTCTTCAATTGTAAATCAGTTGAAGGTTATATAAAACACCATTATTCATTTGTATTTTTACAGAGACTCAGACTGAGTGTTGCTGTAGTTCAGCGGTTCCTTTACAACAATGAAGAAATGATGATTCCCGACCAGGTCAGATGGATGACGGACCACAAGACGGACAGAACGGACGGAAACGCCTGTGTTTTTATGGACGACGTAAGTAAGCTGCACTCTAAAGGAACATTTTTTCATTTTGGGAAATATGAATATTGATTTTATAGCCAACAGTTAGACACCAGAAGGTTGTTACCACTGTAAATATGTAGCTGCAGCCAGCTTCAGTAGTGTCCAAGATGAAGCCTACACATGTTTTCCAGACTCATGTAATCTCTGACACCGCTGATTAATGCAGATATATTTCAACATGAATTAGTCTTCGTCGTTGATTATTATAGCTGAAGTCTGGGAGACACTGACAGCAGACTAAGAGAAGGATCCAGATTCCTGACTTGTTTCTGATCTCACAGGACAGGACTCTTCCCGGAGAGTGGACGACAACCGACCCACACCAAGCCAGCAGCATCACACAACCAGTCTGATGTGAGGAAACTCCAGCACCACAGCAGTCCACTCAACACACTGAACCACCTTCAGCTCCACGCTTTACACACTGGACTGATCTCATGTTTATATCAGTCAAAAAAACATAAATTCAGCCATGTAACATGATCCTGTGTTCAGTCTCAGACTGATGTTGGTTAACATGAATCTTCTTCAGTAGTAAATCAGTTGAAGGTTATATAAAACACCATTATTTATTTGTATTTTTACAGAGACTCAGACTGAGTGTTGCTGTAGTTCAGCGGCTCCTTTACAACAGTGAAGAAATGCTGATTCCCGACCAGGTCAGATGGATGACGGACCACAAGACGGACAGAACGGAAGGAAACGCCTGTGTTTTCGTGGACGACGTAAGTAAGCTGCACTCTAAAGGAAAATTTTGTCATTTTGGGAAATATGCATATTGATTTTCTAGCCAACACTTAGACAAGAAGATTGTTCCCACAGTAAATACGTAGCTGCAGCCAGCTTCAGTAGTGTCCAAGATGAAGCCTACACATGTTTTCCAGACTCATGTAATCTGTGACACCACTGATCAATGCAGATTTATTTATACATGAATTAGTCTTCATAGTTGATCATTATAGCTGAATCTCTGGGAGTCACTGACAGCAGACTAAGAGAAGGCTCCACATTCCTGACTTGTTTCTGATCTCACAGGACAGGACTCTTCCCGGAGAGTGGACGACAACCGACCCACACCAAGCCAGCAGCATCACACAACCAGTCTGATGTGAGGAAGCTCCAGCACCACAGCAGTCAACTCAACACACTGAACCATCTTCAGCTCTTCAGCTTTACACGCTGGACTGATCTCATGTTTATATTAGTCAAAAAAACAACAACTCAGCCATGTAACATGATCCTGTGTTCAGTCTCATACTGATTTTTGTTAACATGAATGTTCTTCAGTAGTAAATCAGTTGAATGTTGTATAAAACACCATTATTTATTTGTATTTTTACAGAGACTCAGACTGAGTGTTGCTGTAGTTCAGTAGCTCATTTACAACAATGAAGAAATGCTGATTCCCGACCAGGTCAGATGGATGACGGACCAAAGACGGATAGAACGGAAGGAAGCCCGGGGTTTTTGGGCGACCGAAGTAAGCTGCACTCTAAAGGAACATTTTTCATTTTGGGAAATATGCATATTGATTTTCTAGCCACACTTAGACTTCCCACTTGTTCCCTCTATCTACATCCAGCTCAGCCACTCCAATATTATCCAACTCATGCCTCCCACTCCTCACCCATGTCACCCTGACCCCTCCAATCTTTTCTCATCTTTTTCTACTCTCTTAGTCTTCCTTTTTAACCATTTCTCCGAATCCCCTGACATCACTCTCAGAAAACTATCCAAATTCCCCAATTTCCTTATTTCTCAATCTGCGACTACCCACCCACCCCCCCCCACCAACCCCACACCACCACCCCATTAGATGCCTCCACCCCCCACCCCTCCCCCACCCACCCCCTCCCCCCCCACTCCACACTCTACACTCTCTCTATCTTTTTTTATTAATCAAAAACCCAACCTCATCCCTTTATCCTGTTCCCATTTTCACTCTCACCTGTTTTCATAACCTTCTTCTCCTTCAGTAAATCAGTTGAAGGTTATATAAAACACCATTATTTATTTTATTTTTACAGAGACTCAGACTGAGTGTTGCTGTAGTTCAGCGGCTCCTTTACAACAATGAAGAAATGCTGATTCCCGACCAGGTCAGATGGATGACGGCCCACAAGACGGACAGAACGGACGGAAACGCCTGTGTTTTTATGGACGACGTAAGTAAGCTGCACTCTAAAGGAACATTTTGTCATTTTGGGAAATATGCATATTGATTTTCTAGCCAACAGTTAGACAAGAAGATTGTTACCACTGTAAATATGTAGCTGCAGCCAGCTTCAGTAGTGTCAAAGATGACGCCTACACATGTTTTCCAGACTCATATAAGCTGTGACACCACTGATCAATGCAGATTTATTTCAACATGAATTAGTCTTCATAGTTGATCATTATAGCTGACCCTCTTGGAGACACTGACAGCAGACTAAGAGAAGGATCCACATTCCTGACTTGTTTCTGATCTCACAGGACAGGACTCTTCCCGGAGAGGGGACGACAACAGAACCACACCAAGCCAGCAGCATCACGCAACCAGTCTGATGTGAGGAAGCTCCAGCACCACAGCAGTCCACTCAACACACTTAACCACCTTCAGCTATACACTTTACACGCTGGACTGATCTCATGTTTATATCAGTCAAAAATACAACAACTCAGCCATGAAACATGATCCTGTGTTCAGTCTCATACTGATGTTGGTTAACATGAATCTTCTTCAGTAGTAAATCAGTTGAAGGTTATATAAAACACCATTATTTATTTGTATTTTTACAGAGACTCAGACTGAGTGTTGCTGTAGTTCAGCGGCTCTTTACACCTTTACAACAATGAAGAAATGCTGATTCCCGACCAGGTCAGATGGATGACGGACCACAAGACGGACAGAACGGACGGAAACGCCTGTGTTTACGTGGACTAAGTAAGTGAGCTGCACACTAAAGGAACATTTTGTCATTTTGGGAAATATGCATGTTGATTTTCTAGCCAACAGTTAGACAAGAAGATTGTTACCACTGTAAATATGTAGCTGCAGCCAGCTTCAGTAGTGTCCAAGATGAAGCCTACACATGTTTTCCAGACTCATATAACCTGTGACACCACTGATCAATGCAGATTTATTTCAACATGAATTAGTCTTCATAGTTGATCATTTTAGCTGAATCTCTGGGAGTCACTGACAGCAGACTAAGAGAAGGATCCACATTTCTGACTTGTTTCTGATCTCACATGACAGGACTCTTCCCGGAGAGTGGTCGACAACCGACCCACACCAAGCCAGCAGCATCACACAACTAGTCTGATGTGAGGAAGCTCCAGCACCACAGCAGTCCACTCAACACACTGAACCACCTTCAGCTCCACACTGTACACACTGGACTGATGTAATGTTCATTTCAGACAAAAAACACAAAAACTCAGCCATGTAACATGATCCTGTGTTCAGTCTCAGACTGATGTTGGTTAACATGAATCTTCTTCAGTAGTAAATCAGTTGAAAGTTATATAAAACACCATTATTTATTTGTATTTTTACAGAGACTCAGACTGAGTGTTGCTGTAGTTCAGCGGCTCCTTTACAACAATGAAGAAATGCTGATTCCCGACCAGGTCAGATGGATGACGGACCACGAGACGGACAGAATGGTCGGAAACGCCTGTGCTTTCGTGGACTAGGTAAGTAAGCTGCACTCTAAAAGGAACATTTTGTCATTTTGGGAAATATGCATATTGATTTTCTAGCCAACAGTTAGAAAAGAAGATTGTTCCCACAGTAAATATGTAGCTGCAGCCAGCTTCAGTAGTGTCAAAGATGAAGCCTATACATGTTTTCCAGACTCATGTAATCTGTGACACCACTGATCAATGCAGATTTATTTATACATGAATTAGTCTTCATAATTGATTATTACAGCTGACGTCTGGGAGACACTGACAGCAGACTAAGAGACGGATCCAGATTCCTGACTTGTTTCTGATCTCACACGACAGGACTCTTCCCGGAGAGTGGACGACAACCGACCCACACCAAGCCAGCAGCATCACACAACCAGTCTGATGTGAGGAAGCTCCAGCACCACAGCAGTCCACTCAACACACTGAACCACCTTCAGCTCTTCAGCTTTACACGCTGGACTGATCTCATGTTTATATCAGTCAAAAAAAACAACAACTCAGCCATGTAACATGATCCTGTGTTCAGTCTCATACTGATGTTGGTTAACATGAAACTTCTTCAATTGTAAATCAGTTGAAGGTTATATAAAACACCATTATTCATTTGTATTTTTACAGAGACTCAGACTGAGTGTTGCTGTAGTTCAGCGGCTCCTTTACACTTTACAACAATGAAGAAATGATGATTCCCGACCAGGTCAGATGGATGACGGACCACAAGACGGACAGAACGGACGGAAACGCCTGTGTTTTTATGGACGACGTAAGTAAGCTGCACTCTAAAGGAACATTTTTTCATTTTGGGAAATATGAATATTGATTTTATAGCCAACAGTTAGACACCAGAAGGTTGTTACCACTGTAAATATGTAGCTGCAGCCAGCTTCAGTAGTGTCAAAGATGACGCCTACACATGTTTTCCAGACTCATATAAGCTGTGACACCACTGATCAATGCAGATTTATTTCAACATGAATTAGTCTTCATAGTTGATCATTATAGCTGACCCTCCTTTGAGACACTGACAGCAGACTAAGAGAAAGGATCCAGATTCCTGACTTGTTTCTGATCTCACAGGACAGGACTCTTCCCGGAGAGTGGACGACAACAGAACCACACCAAGCCAGCAGCATCACACAACCAGTCTGATGTGAGGAAGCTCCAGCACCACAGCAGTCCACTCAACAAACTTAACCGCCTTCAGCTCCACACTTTACACACTGGACTGATCTCATGTTTATATCAGTCAAAAAAAGATAAATTCAGCCATG